>OX352284.1:4903519-5069062 GCA_947086405.1 Esperia sulphurella
GTGTGCGCAGGCGATTGTGAGTAGACAGCACGAGATTACACTTCGAACATTTAGCAGATTTTTTTTCGTGTCTCTGCGCTATGTGATCTCTTAAATGTTGTGTGCTTTTGAAATTTTTACCGCACAAATCGCATTGGATATCGTAAGACGAGCAACCTTTATGCTCACTGTTCATATGTACCAGCAAATGGCCGAAATTATTAAATTTACTATCACAAATGGAACATTCAACAGACAGACTTTTCAATTTGAATGCCTCCATACATATACCAATGTCTTGATTAAACTCAACTTTGTGTTCCAAAACTAAGTGATATATTAATGCGTATAAATCATCAACAGCAGCTGGGCATAGCTTGCACGATACGTCTGATATGTCTACGTAAACGCTCTTTCCACAATGTTTATTCATAGCTTCTTCTTTTTCAATGTCGTCTGTGTGAGTTTCGTTGTGGGTCTTCAGCGCTTCTGGTTGAACGAACATTTTGTAACAATAGAAACATTTATAGGAATCCTTCAACCATTTAAACGGCATCACTGTGGAGTTTAAAAGCACTTGTAATACGTTTTTTCTCATAACGTTGAGTCGCTCTTGAGAAGTTAAGGATTTTTTTCGACTCTCGGTAGACTCTTCTTTTTCTGAATCTTCTGTGAGGATGTCTTCTGTTTCTATCAGATCTTCCTTCTTCTTTCGAAGGACTCTTCTGTTTCTGCCTGAAAGTAAAATTATCTTCTTTATTGCCTCCTCAACTTAGATTTAGTTACGTTATATATTTAACATAACTTGAAAACGGAAATCGACCTAACGGATCGAAAGGAACATATTTAGTAGGTAAAATTATTATATATATTCTTTATTGCACACATTTTAAAAGTAAATACAGTTACAAATTTTGTATACAAAGGCGAGCTTATCTCTAAAAGAGATCTCTTCCAGCCAACCTTACAGGGTGTGAGACAAGGCACTAAGAGCGAGGGGGCAAAAAGTGCATAATATACTACATAATAACTAAATACTGAAACTACTTTACACACATATATATATTACATATAGTAAATAAATACTTATAATAAATAATAATAAATATACATAAATACATACATATCATATTATACTGAGTGAGACAGATAGTGCTCTTTTAGTTTAGTTTTAAAGGATGTCACCGACGTACTATCTCGAATGACCGTCGGCAGTTTATTCCACATCTGCGCCGCTCGGACAGTAAAGGAATTGAAAAAGAATTTGGTGTTGGATTTGGGATAGGTGAGAGTCTTGGTGACGCAGTCACGTCTAGGTCGGTGGGTGGGGGGTAGCTCGTGGAAACGGGAACGGAGGTATTCGGGAGCAGAAGGATTTTTGAGGATCTTGTAAAGAAAGGATAGGATGTGCACATTTCGGCGAAGACGGATAGGGAGCCATTTTAACTTCGAGCGGAACTCAGATACGTGGTCGAATTTCCGTAGACCGAAAATAAAGCGAATGGCTAGATTTTGTAGACGCTCGAGTTTATTAAGTAGCTCCTCTGTCGCATCCAGGCAGCACACGTCAGCATAGTCGAGAATGGGGAGAAGAAGAGTCTGAGCGAGCATAACTTTAGTTTTGAACGGAAGAAAGTATTGGAGTCGCTTGAGAGAGTGGAACGAATAGTGCATGCGCCTACTAACGTCACTGATATGCGCAGACCACCCCAGATTACAGTCTATAATTAGCCCTAGATTTTTTGTCTTATCTGTGTATGGAATAGATACATTATTGTAGCAAACCTGTGGTACGTCAGCAGGATTCAGTCTGCCTCTCAATCGGCTACTCCCGATTAAAACAGCTTGGGATTTGGTCGGATTTACAAGGAGACCAAAAGATTTAGCCCAATCCCGAATCGCATCGAGATCGGCATTGATCAGATTAATCGTTTCAGTGACATCTCCCGGAGAGAAATGCCTGTAGATTTGTAGATCATCTGCATACAGGTGGAAGGGAGAAGAGATAACTTTTGAAATTTCATTTATGAAAATAGAGAAAAGCAATGGAGATAGCACGCCGCCCTGAGGCACACCTGCCGATAAGCTTGACCAATCCGAAGATGAGTCTTCAGTCTTAATACACTGCTGGCGGCCACGAAGATAAGAGTCAAACCATAATATCACGGAGGGGGAAACATTAATAGAGCGAAGGATACCTAGGAGGATATCAAAGTCAACGGAGTTGAATGCATTGCTGAAGTCAAGTAAGGTAACTATGGTGAGTGTTTGGTTATCCATGGCATGGCGAATGTCATCAGTGACATTCAGCAATGCACTAACGGTACTGTGAAATGGACGGAAACCGGACTGAAAGGGACTAAGAAGATTGTTCAGAATGAGGTAAGAGTAGAGTTGCTTGTGAACAGCACTTTCCAAAATCTTGGACAGAATAGGAAGTATGGAAATGGGGCGGTATTGAGAAAAGGATGTAGGATTAGAGGTTTTAGGCAGAGGGATAACATGAGCCATCTTCCAAGCTGTAGGAAAAACGTTAGCAGACAAAGAAGAATTTAATATGTGTGAGATGACTGGTAAAAAAATATATAAAATGAACTTGAAATAATTGAGTTTTCGAAGTCAGTAAATGGTCACGTGAATAAAATAAACATGTTATTGATACGAAATATTTTATTTAATACTGACTATTTAAAATAAATCGGAACTTATATTACAAATTATTTTCATGTTTACAATTATACGCTATTCGTAGGAGATAATAATGGCAAAAAAGATTAGAGAGCATTGAGATTACTGTAACGTGTAGATAACGAAAGTAACGAGACCTTCAATGAATTTAAATACACTGAGAAATTAGTGTCCGACCGAAACAGGATTTACAGCCGAAACCCAATTCTTCGGCCTAGGTCTCAGTTTCGGCCGAAACCGGAACTTATTAAGACTTCTAAAAATTTCTATTGTATGCTGAAATCTAGTGTGTATTATATATGTAGTTGATTCGTGTTAAATGAAATAATAAAAAAAATTAACAATTAAAGTATGTAAGATAAAATAGATTTGTTTGTTACAATAGGTACAACACACTTTATTGCACAAACAAATACAGTTACACGTTTTTATAAAGTTAAAATAGTACAATTTACGTCTTATTGCTTTAAGCGATTTCTTTCAGACAATCTTTGGGTATAAAATATTATAACAGAGAAAAAGGTAGGTTGCGCTGATTAGAAAATTTAAATGATAAATGGGTACTTATAAACATTAATTTTACGTAATATTAACTTCAACATAAACAAATATAATAAACAATGTTACTCTTGTGAGTAAAGTCTACACGAACTCACCCTAACAGTACTCACGAAGACTGAGTTTCGGCTCGGCCGAAGTTTCGGCAGATTTTTGGGCGATACCGAAACTATGGCCGAAACCGAATATTCGGTCGGACACTATGAGAAATATAATATTTATTATATAAGCGAGTTGGCACGTAGATCCATATTGATAGTAGATGGTGAATGAATACCTACTGATCAAATATTTTCTAAAACTTACTTATTAAATTATTAAAAGTAGGGAGGCTGGCAATTTAGAACGGAGTTCCATCCATATCATGGCTTCTTAAAACCTATCTAATAGTTATAATAAGACTTGGTAACTTTTTGGTAGATTTAAAAGATAGATGCCTAAAACACCGTCTGAAGTAGATTTTTTTTCCCAAAAACTTACCCAGGTCTTATAATAGCTAATTAATTAGACAAACCTACATTGGGACTATAACCTTTTACAATTTTGTAAGAGTTAAATAATGGGACATAATTTAACAAGTTATGGCAACTCTGATGAGATCAAAAACAAATCTTAGATCAATACGACCATAATACGACCTACTATAGTCTATTTCATTTGATATTAGATAGACGGTTAAATAGAAGTCCCACAGAAGCCGGGGTTCTAAACATTTCAATTAGTAACCTCAAAGATAATTATAATACTGCAAAAACAACATGTTCTTGCCGTAAATATATGCTTAGATCTACCTTAACATTTGATCGCATTATACATTATTAAAATACGTTACAATTGCTGCAGATTTCTACTTTATAGGTTAATAGTGCATTAAATATGTCAAAATACTTTTAACTTTTAAAGTGGTGTGCACTTTATAAAACATTTTGACCTTCTGTCTAATATCAAATACATAGACATATTTTTATTATTAATATTATAATTACGTAACTTTTTATTATTCAGAACGAATTAATTACAAGATAAAATAAAAACACAATTAAATTAAATAAAAATAAATTAAAACTAAAAATAAATTATAAAAAAAAGAAATAAAAATGTCAAATATAATGCATAAAATTGAATCTAAAAATTCTCCATAACTATAAAATTTACTGCTTATATGCCAGGCGCACAGCCTCTTTTTGAAACTGGGTAGGCTCGGATATCAGTGGGAAGCCATCAAATAAAAGTAGTGTATGTATAGTGAGTTTGTACCTTAAATCTAATGCCCTACGTAAGGATTGTCATATGACATCATAGTTGGTTGCACACTTTTGTGCATACGAGTGAAGTGAGCACGCATGATTTTCTTAGTAGTAAACGCTTTATCGCACGCTTCGCATTTGAAGTTTTTCTCACCACTATGCTTGTACATATGGTTTTTCAGTCTGTTACTGTTAAAGGCTTTCCAACCACACACCCCGCATATATGGTTCCTTACTTTAAGATGAGTATCCCGCAAATGAGTCATCATCATACTCCTAAACACAAACGTTTTCGGACAGTGAAGACATTTTATCTCTTCTCTGTTCTTGTGTTCCGATGCCATGTGTCTGGATCTTTTATAATGACTTTGAAATGTTAAAGAGCAGACCAAACATTTGTATTTCTTGTCCAAATCGTGTTGATTCTTTAAGTGCGTTCGCAACTTTGACCGCGTTTCAAATTTTTCACCGCACTCCGTACAAAGTAGTCCTGTGTTCTCGTGAACAGTTTTGACATGCAATCTCAACAAATTACTGTCTTTGAAATGCTGGCCGCAAACATCGCAAAGTATAGCTGATGTGCCTTTATGGTCCTTATTAGTATGGTGCAATAAAGGTCCGAAAGTATAAAAACTAGCTCCACAAGCCAGGCAATTAACTGCAAAATTATCCAACTTAAACGCTACCATACATATCCCTACATCCTTATTGTAAATAACGCCATGTTTCGCCACTAAGTGATCTATCAAATCGTATAAATCATTAATACTCTCTGTACATAGTTTACAAGTCAAATTTGAAATATCTACGTAAACCACAGGCTCCCAATAGTTGTTCATAGCTTGTACTTTTATAGCGTCTCCCGTATGTATTTGCTGGTGGTTCTTCAAATCTGATGCTTCCTGGAATATGTCATAGCAGTAGAAACACCTGTAGGAGCTCTTGAGCCATCGGAAAGGCATGACTGTAGACTTTATTAGAACCTGGACCACATTGTTTCTCATAATTGATCGCTTCTCCTTTGCTGTTAATACTGATTTCGTGCGAGTCGATCGTTCGTCATCACCGTCGCTTCCTTCATCGATGTTTCGCTCGTTTTCGACTATCCTTTCTCGCGTAGATTTCTGGCCACCTCTAGGTTCTCCTGAAAGGAAAACATATTCCTGAGGTGAATTGTCAATTTTTTTTAAACCAAGAGGTAGCCAGAAAAATAAAATCATGTTAACTTGATCATTTGTATTACTTTAGAAGACGTCAGTAACTGATAGGTACATAATAACTTTATTGTAATTATGACGAATTGTAATGCCTGAACCTACTGATAGGGAAGCACCAGATATAAGCTGCCTTTCCATATAAAATAAAAATAAATAAATTAATCCACTCATTTTATCTGTGCATTAAAGAATATTATATTGTAACTTTTATTAACATGCACACCTGGGACATAGTCTGTGGCCTGACATTAGGCCTTCATTAATGGACGCCAGACGTGACGAAACGTCTCGAAAATTTTACAAAGTTCTTGAATCACCGATGTGATATTTATTTACTTTCGTCAGTAAAGTAAAATAAAAAATATTGGAATTATCGAAAGCATTTAATTACTTCAATCAAATAATCAACAAGTCACAAACAGTACATTTAACAAACATTCTTAAAATCATTCAGACTAACTAGAAATAATCAAAAAGTTATAATAAAAAGAAAATATTTAGGCTAAAATAGAGGAGAATCAATAAATATTACAAAGAATCAAGGAAAATTAAAAATTCTTTAAAAATGAAGATGATACTTCAAAATTTTATATGACAGTGTGAACTCAGAACATTACCTAACTAAAGCAAACTATGCTTTGGTTATTGTTCTGAGGTGTGAACGAATACGTCAGATAACGAGATTACATCAGAGACCTAATAGCGAAGTCAGTGCAATGAATAAACTAGAGCTAGGTAGTCGCTACTATACATTGAGAAATATGAGTCTACATACAGCTAGGAACAGTGACCACCTTAATGCTGGTTACACGGCGCAAATCACGCGTCACAATTTCATACTAACAAATGATCCCGAGGTGTCCGGTTCCGATTTGATTTGACGCGAAGTTTACGATTTTATTTATTAGATATTATGTAACAATACTTTTTAAACTAATTGTAAGACTGTGATGGGACAAATAAACTATTATTATTATATATATTTATATTTCACAAAGTCTTTTAACATTTATCAATATCACATGTTTTAACAGATTTAATGAACAATTAAATAAAATTGACAATACGTTATTCTCTGTTATTTTTCAATGCTCCGCAGCAACATATCTCAAAACGAATCAAATCTTATGAGTCAATCTGCTTTACACGTAATCTGATTTCACTATCACCAACCATCCGAAAATTATAAAAAGCAATTTGGACAAATAAAAAAATACGTGTCGACTATTTTTCAATGATCTGCAAAATGTCTTAAAACGAATCAGTCGGAGCCGAACACCGGTGGACATTTCCTTGTTAGCTACTTATCTGTAATGAATAGTTTTATGACGTAAATCACGTATATATGCAGCTCGCAGGCATAAGGTAGCTTTTGCACGCTATTCTGCAGAGTAGTTATATTTTTTATACTATGCTAGGGCACTGGTTAATAAATGTACTACTTAAATATACAGTTCATAGTAATGAAAGTCCATCTCGTGTTTATGCAGCGACTCTAAATCTGTGAATCCCTGTCTACACCACCGACACACACGCCCAAAGTTCCCTGTATGAACCTTCATATGCGCCCTAAGATTGCTTGATCTACCAAACTTCCTTTCACAAATACTGCATGCGTAGTTCTTCTCCCCGAAGTGTTTACGCTGGTGTAACTTTATCATCCACTTGACTCCAGTTTTGTATTCGCAATATTCACACTCGTATTTAACTTCAGAGTGTACTGATTGCACGTGGAGCAGCATTGCCCCTTTCGTTGTTGTTATTTTGGGGCAATGCTCGCACTTTATTCGGTATTTCTCTACATTGTGCACCTTTCCCATATGCACTTTGACTTGGTAGTTGTTGTCAAATGTAGCTGTGCACAGGTTGCACTCATGAGTTTTAACGTGGCCGTGAATTCTTTGTTTATGCTTCTCCATTTTATGAAAAGCATCGAACACCTTCTGGCACAAAGAGCATTTGTGTCCTACATGACTGCTACTTATATGCCTTTTCAACCGGATTTTATTAATAAAACTCAAACCACATATCTGACATATAAATGAGTGCGTTATGTGGACTTTATACATATGTGTCAGCATGCACATGAAATTGTCATATATGTCATTACAAAGGACGCACTGCATTAAATCTCTATTCAATACGAAAGGAAACACACATACTCCGGTTGTGTTGTCGTATTCTTCACCGTGTACTGTCGTTATGTGACATAACAGATCCTCTAGAGTAGGCATGTCTTCACTGCATACTTTACAACTGATGTTTGCCACATCTATTTTGACAGGGACGTCTTTCGATATTATCTTGTGTGTGATTGTGTCTAAATCAACAGACTGGTGCTTTAGGGTATGTTCTTTGAGTGTGTCACAGTCTCTCATGGGCTTCTCGCAATAGAAGCATCGAAAGCCTTTGGTGCTCCAATGGAAGGGCAGCACAGCTCCGTAGTGGAGGACGTGGTGTATGTTCCTTCTGACAATGCTCAAGCGGTCCAGGTAATTGTCTTGGATTTCCCTCTTGATTTTTATTCCTGGAAAGAGAGTATTCCTGTTTACGGTTCCTGCACACTATAGTTATAAGTATGTTGGTACATTTATTGCTGTACTTATTAACGAGTGACAAGGTAATTGGTGCTGTGGGATCTATATGTACAGGACAATCATGGCTTACAGATGTACCTGCGCAGTCGACATTTTAATAGCGCGGGAATATTTATTGACCGTAGAAATTGTGTATTGGTTGTAGAATTTGGCGTCTAACGCGCGGGCCGACGTGTTTGTGAAGCCACAACAAATGTCAAGCTGTGTACAGAAGCGCATGAATGAGATAGAAACAACAAATTTTGCCCCTTTTTACTATTGCACATAGGGTTTCATATAAATTTACCATAGTTTCGTGTATTTATCGGCCCTGCCGAATAAATAATGATTTAATCAAATGAAATGAAAGACACTTATTATTTTTTATTGAAAAAATCATTTGATTTAAATCATGATTAATCACATGTACCAAACTCTCTAAATCCGGTTCATTTAGCAGAATCCAAATCATTATTGTCACATTTAAGAAAAACTAATTTTCCAGCTTTTTCTGTTCCCAGTGTATTCTGTAATTTAGTGTGAACAATGCCAAATGTAAAAAAAACTTTCAACTGAAGCTAAAGAGCTTAACGCCTCAAATAGTTGCCTCACTTTAGGGTAAAACAAATCAAACTATATCATAAAATGTAAAAAATCAAAAAGGTCGTGCGTGATCCTGATCAGGGATCACGATATAAAAAATAAATCTTGATTTTCTCCAACTCTGATCGGGGTCTGTTTCTGTCGGCGCAAACGAGGATTGATGACGCGCCTTATTTGTGTGGTCCTGTACTTTTCTATGCTGTACTGAATATAAAGTCAATCTGGTGTTGCGTGTTGCTCTATCCCAAACATCCTACGCTATTATATCCTAAGTTTCAGACTGTAACGTAAGGCACGCATCCATGCAGCAACATATTTCGAAATTATTTCACTAATCAATTCAATTTTTTTTTAATATTTCACACTTTGTTTTTACTGTTGTTACTAAAATCGGATAAACTATGTTGAAAGGTCATACCATAAGCACCATATGCACCTCATAAGGGCGGAAAAGTATTTACCTTCATGATTGACACTAATCGGTTATTAAATTAGATAACAGATGAGTCATCTGTATTTACCTTCATGATTGACACTAATTGGTTATTAAATTAGATAACAGATGAGTCATCTGTATTTACCTTCATGATTGACACTAATTGGTTATTAAATTAGATAACAGATGAGTCATCTGTATTCACCTTCATGATTGACCCTAATTGGTTATTAATTTAGATAACAGAAGAGTCCTGTATTTACCTCCATGATTGACACTAATTGGTTATTTTACATGGTATGACCTGTAGTTAATTTTAAAATTAAATAAAAAATTTGACACTGGGCCCGATTCTGAAGGCACAACGTTAAAATTTGACAGCACTAAAACTGTTGCTATCCTTTTCACACAGTATTATACAGATAAAGACAAAACCAATTTTAGCGCTGTCAAATTTTAAATGTGTGCCTTCAGAATCGGGCCCACTGTTTATTTATGTGTAACTGGAATAGAGTGCAACAATATGGGGCAGTCGACACGGCTCACTATAACGCGTAGTATTTATTTTATTTTATTGGAATGACGATTTCCTAGTGGCAATCTTCGTACATAACAAAGTGAAAGAGCCAGTCGTCGTATTGTGATTTGTGTTTGTACATTTTAAAAGCTTATTGTTTTCATATTGCATAATGCTCACGCCTTGGTTCCAGAGGGGTAGGCAGATACGATGTATCGCCACTTTGGGCAACCTAATGTCGCAAAGTGGCTTTCCTTCGCCAACTTTTCGGCCCGTGATACCCCATGACGTGAGGTGTTGCGAACAACATCGAATTTGTTGGTCCCAGGAAAATATTGAACGAGAAATTAGTACCTATGTTTATAGTATTATAATTTTTGTTTTAATAAAATAAGGATGGCAAAGTATAGTCATAATTTATTAATCATAAAAACAAGTCAGTTTCTGTACAAATAGTGCCAAATACTATATATGTTTAGTGTCACTTAACAAATAGGAGTAGGTAGCGATATAGATTTTACATGAATCATTTGAAATATAGAATTGTCTATTTTATAACACCTATGCGAGATCTTTTGTACACACAATAAATAATTTATGGATTGGTCCTAAAATAAAAGATTAGGTGACCCGACTGGCCGTATCCGTATCCGTTAGTTTTTGGCGGATCTTTTACCTTGAAATAATAAATAAATTCTGCTTTACTTTTCTCTTTAACCCAAAGGTTTACTGGAAGAAAACTCTTACAGAGTTAAGTGCGCCTTTGTACATCTTGTGTTTAAATTAGTTGTGTGACTTATATTTGTGTACAATAAAGTATAAATAAATAAATAAATATTATATATATATATGATAACAATGAAACAATGAAAAACAATGAAAAACTGTTAAATTCAAGTGGCGTCAACTATCGTTTCAAGGTTTCTCGCACGGACAATGATTACGGATACGGATCTTCATCTTCTTATCTTTCTTAGAGTACGCGGCGGTAAATATTGCACATCGACCTTTGGAAAGAGACAAGAGGCCCCAGGCAATTCCGGACCAATTACAGTCACACATTTTCATAGTTCATGTTCACGACGGAAATAGTATTTAAGTTTATTGTAATAATTAATTAGCATAAGTTTATTGTAATAATTGTAAATTAGCATAAGTTTAATTGGAATTAAAATGAAAAGTAACCGGGTGGCTCTCTCCACGGTATTGCTCCAGTAGGGGGCCTCGAAAAAGGCAAAGCGGCTCTCGTGTCGGTATTGCTCCTCTCGGGGGGATCAATTCCGACGCTGCTCGCTCCCTATTGGACAAAATTAATTCCTGCTCTCTATGTTTTACCCAAGAGAAGCAACGTAAGAAATAATATAAATAGAGGGCCATTCGGGGAAAAATTCATTCCACAACTGATCTCCAGACAAGTAACAAGCCTTAATAGAAAACTTCTCTACCAACTGGCATCTTTCATTCACGACCTGCCTGTGACACAGTACATCCAGAACATTGTGGTCCTTCGTCGAAGCCGGATCTCTGCACAAGCACATCAAGATGGTCATCACAAGAAGCCAGAAGGGGGACAAGACGCGAGACGACGACACCAGCGCCGGCACAGGAGCAACTGAAACGAGTGGAACTAGCAGCAACACAGCGTCGAGGACTACCAACAACACCATCACCTCCGCCACCACCGGTACCACTTCTGGAACCGAGGCTACGGTAGAAAAAGCCGGCGCAGTCAATCCTACTGAGACGCCAGCCGCCGCCGCTATCGCTGACACGACGGGCACGGCCTCAGTCACCGACCACGCCAGCGTGAGCACTCTGGTTCCAGGGAAGCATCAAATGCTGCCCCCGCCACCACCACCGAAGTCCCTGCCGAAGCCCGCTCGGTCACGCCGATCTGGATCCTCCCGCAAGAGACTCCTCGCGGAGTTGGAGGCTAAGGAAAGGCTAGCCGAGTTGGAGCTGAAGCAGATGGAAGCCGCCGCCGCGCTGGAAAGAGCAAGATTAGAACGTCTGCAAGCGGAATCTGTCTCGTCTGGAGAGGAATCAGACGCCGACCTAACGTCGCAACGAGTTAACGACTGGTTTGAAAGACAACCAGAGCAGCAACCACAGCTGCCCGGACCAAGCGCAACGAAGACACATCAGCAAGAACTAGCGAGAGAAATACCAATCGAGCATCAGGGAGAACGACGAGGACAGGAAGCTCGCGCCATCATGTACGAGCAACGGGAGCCTGAAGCACCGCCTGCGCGCCAACCTCCACCGATTGACGTTACGTCGCTAGCCACAGCGCTAACAGAAGCTGTCCGAGCCACACAGAGGACAGCTCCAAGATTTCTTCAGGAGCTACCAACCTTCAGTGGCCACAGCAACGAGTGGCTATCATTCAGAGCCGCCTATTATGAAACAGAAGAGAGCTTCACCACATCTGAAAACGTCGCACGTCTCCGCAGAAGCTTGAAGGGGCCCGCCTTAGAGGCAGTCAGCGCGCTGCTCATCAGCCAGCCCGCTCCCAGAATAATTATCACTTCACTAGAACGACGCTTCGGAAGACCCGACGCTATCCTCATGAACGAGATGGAGAAGTTGAAGTCTCTACATAGGCTCACCGACAATCCGCGTGACCTGAACATGTTCGCCAACCGCGTCGCTAACACTATAGCGACGATAGAAATTCTGAAGAAACCAGAATATCTGCACAATCCAGAGATACTGCGGCAGATAATAGAGAAGCTTACTCCAATTCTTCGCAACAAATGGTACGACTACGCATCAAACAAGATGAACATACCAGAATTGAAGAAGATCGCAGATTTCTTAAATGAAGAAGCAGATAAATGCGCAGCATACGCGCCCATAGAACAAAGCGTCAGTGAGAACAAAGCCCCAAGAAAGAAGATAGAACGCACTTACGCTGCATCCGCCGATACGAAGCCCGGATGTCCCAACTGCAAAGAAAACCATCGTTTGCCTGACTGCCCGCAGTTTCTCAGCGCCGACACAAGCAAGCGCTGGGAAATAACAAAGAAATGTCACATTTGCTTCCGGTGCCTGCTTAGTAAACATCGCCGCCTCAGCTGCAGAGCGAAACCCTGTGGCCATAACGGGTGCCCCATGCGCCATCATCGTCTCCTTCACCACGAGAAGATACCAGAAAACTCCACAGAACAACCGCCAGTAGCAGCCCAAGCTCCACCAAGGCAGGTGCTCGCCTCCGCGGTCGAACACACAACGGCCGCGGCGGATACATATCGACGCCGCGCTTACTTGAAGATCGCTCCAGTAGTACTACGGGGCCCACTCGCTACGATCCAGACGTACGCGCTGCTAGACGAAGGCAGTACTATCTCCATAATCGACTCTTCAATAGCCGAGATACTCGGACTCCAAGGGCCCACCGAACCAATCTGGGTCCAAGGAGTGAGCGGGACAGAGATAGTACATGAAGAGAGCAAGAGAGTTGACGTCGCTATCAAGGGCAAGCACACCGAGCGAGAGCTACTACTGAGCAACGTACGCACCGTCGGGCGACTCGAGTTTACTACGCAGTCAGTCAGAGCGGAAGATATTGAAGATTGCGTGCACCTGCAAGACATAAAGCAGGAGTTGATATACGAAGGCGCAACACCGAAAATTCTCATCGGTCAGGACAACTGGGACATCATCGTGTCACGTTCCATCCGTGACGGCCGGCGCGATCAGTTAGTTGCATCGCAAACACTACTGGGGTGGGTGCTCCACGGCTGCCGTACTTCACAAACGGCTCCCGTGGCGTTCTGCTCGCACATCAGCATGGTCGAACGCGCCGAGTCTATCGAAGAAAGTATGAAAAAATTCTTCACATTAGAATCGCTGGGCATCGAACCAAGGACACAACGCAGCGACCCGAACGAACAAGCACTCAAGCTATTAGAAGAGAGAAGTCACCGGCTGCCCGACGGCAGATTTGAAACCGGACTCCTGTGGCGAGAAGATAACATAAAGATACCTAACAATCGCCCGGACGCCTTACGAAGACTCCATACATTAGAGAAGAAGCTAGACCGCAATCCAGACCTCAAAACGAAGTACAAAGAACGAGTTGAGAATCTACTGAAGTCCAACTACGCCGAGAAAGTCACAGCGCCATCTGACCACAAGACTTGGTACCTGCCGCACTTTGCTGTCGTCAGTCCAGAGAAATCAAAAATAAGACTGGTCCATGACGCTGCAGCCAAGTCACATGGTGTCAGCCTTAACGACCTGTTGCTACCCGGCCCTGACCTCCTACAGTCACTGCCTGGTGTAGTAATGAGGTTCCGACAACAGGCAGTGGCAGTATCAGCTGACATCAAGGAAATGTTCATGCAGATCAAGATTCGTGAAGAGGATAGAGATGCACTACGCTTCTTATGGAGAGGCGACCGGCGGGAGGGAGAGCCAGAAGAATACAGGATGACCTCAGTCATATTCGGTGCATCCTCATCACCATGCACCGCCCTGTACATCAAAAACAGAAATGCCAGTGACTTCGAAGACAAATACCCAGACGCCGCCAGAGCAATAAAACGAAACCACTACATGGACGACTACCTCCAGAGCTTCCCTACCTCGGAGGAAGCTATAGAGACATCAAAGACAGTCGACTACATCCACAAACAAGCAGGTTTCGAACTACGCGGCTGGGCTACTAACAATGAAGAAATTGCGCGCACATACATCGCGAGTTCCACTTCAACTACGGTCGCTATCGGCGGGAGTCACATAGAAAAAGCACTCGGCCTACAATGGAACACAGAAGAAGACTGCATAAGTTTTCGTCTGAATAAGGCGAAAGCTACGCCCGAGCTACTGGACGATCTACGCCCACCGACCAAGAGAGAAGCACTCAGCATTATCATGTCGATATTCGACCCACTCGGGCTCATCTCACCAGTGACCACGCCAGCGAAACGCATCCTACAAGACACCTGGCGCTTCAAGACCGACTGGGACGAACCGATACCTGAGGAGCTACAAGAAAGATGGAGCGATTGGCTACAACAACTGCGAGCGCTAGAACAAATACGAATCCCTCGCTGCTATGATTACGAGCCGGCAGCCACCTACGAACTGCACACGTTCGTCGACTCGAGCGAAGAAGCCTACGCGGCGGCAGTTTACTGGAGAACTAAGCACGCCGACGGCTCAGTGCGCGTCGCCCTGGCAGCAGCGAAGAGTCGTGTTACGCCTACTAAGCCCATATCGATACCAAGGCTAGAATTACAAGCCGCGGTACTCGGGGTACGCTTGGCAAGAACAGTAGCGGAAGAACACGACTTCGAGATTGCGGGCAAGACATACTGGAGTGACTCGCGCACTGCATTAGCCTGGATACGAGGAGAGCCGCGAGCATACAAGACGTTCGTGGCCCATCGCCTCGCTGAAATTGAAGACTCGAGCAAGAAGAACGAGTGGAAGTGGGTCCCATCAGAGAAAAACGTGGCCGACGACGCAACCCGAGCGACACCTAGCGACTTCGATATGAACCACAGATGGTACAACGGACCAGAGTTTCTCTATCAACCGGAGGACTCATGGCCCACAGAAAGAAAAGTCGAAGTCATCGAGACGGGTGAGGAGAAAGAAAAGTGCTGCGCCACACAAGAACGAGGACACGCCCACTTACCCGCCATAGAACGTTTCTCCAAATGGACACGCCTAATACGTGTAACAGCAAGAGTACTCCAGTTTATCGATTTGTGTCGAACTCGGAAAGACACAGTAGCAGCCGCACGTCGAAAACGCACCTTGAAAAACCCCACAGAAGACTGCGACTGGAAAAAACCTGCGCCACGCAGACAGAAACTCAAGCTGGCCGTTGCGCCTAAAAGCAGCGAGCGGACACGCAGCTACGTCGGACTACAAGCATACTACCTTCTCGCGGCCGAGCGGCTGTGGATACGCGCCTCTCAGGAAGAATGCTACGCTAAAGAGAGAGAGCGCATTAGTAGAAGAGAGAAACCCGACAGTAGTGACCGCCTAGCAGCTCTAAGTACCTACATCGACAGCAACGGCATAATACGTCTTCGTGGGAGAATATCGGCGGCCGACGCGCTACATGAAGAAACAGCGAGTCCTGCAGTACTACATGGCAAACATATGTACACGAGACTGTACATACAACACGTGCACGAAAAATTACATCACGGCGGGACAGAGATAACAGTTAACGAATTAAGGCAACGCATGTATATCATGAAGATACGGCCAGCAGTCAAGAACACAATCAAGAACTGCCCCACCTGCAGATTAAAGAAGGCGAAGCCTGCAAGTCCCACCACAGGTGATCTCCCAGCAGCGCGACTCGCTCACCACGTCCGGCCCTTCTCCTATACAGGGCTAGACTACTTCGGTCCCCTAGAAGTGACAGTGGGCCGCCACAGAGAAAAAAGATATGTCGCGCTGTTTACCTGCATGACGTCTCGGGCTGTACACCTGGAAGTGGCAGCCTCCCTCAGCACCGACTCCGCTATATGCGCCCTTCGTCGATTCATCTCGCGACGCGGCTGCCCGACCGAGCTCTGGAGCGACAACGCAACCTGCTTCCGGTCAGCTGATCGAGAGCTCACCCAGTCCGCGCTGCAAGCCATGGAAGAGGAGGCGATCAACCGCCACATAATCTGGCGCTTCCTACCCCCCGCCGCACCCTTCATGGCCGGGGCGTGGGAAAGGATGGTGCGCACCGTAAAAGAGGCTTTGCGGACCACACTTCAAGAGAAGTACCCCAGTGACGAGACTTTAACGACGCTGCTCGCCGAGGTGGAGATGACAGTCAATTCTCGCCCCCTGACGCATGTGGCGGTGTCACCAGAAGACCCTCCGGCGCTGACCCCAAATATGATACTGATTGGCCCCAACTGCCACGTCCCAGCACCCGGCACCTTCGAGGAGACAGACCTCACCGCGCGCCAACATTGGAAGCGCGCCCAGCGACTCGCCGATATTTTCTGGGAACGATGGGTGAAGGAGTACATGCCTTTACTCCAACACCGGCGGGAGCCACACAGCAGCGGAGTCAGCCCAGTCGTCGGAGACATCGTCATCATCTGCGACTCCAACTTGCCCCGCAACACATGGCCTAGAGGACGAGTAACGAAGGTCTTCCCTGGCAAGGACGGCGAAGTACGGGTCGTCGATGTGACGACAAGTAACGGTCACACCCTGCGGCGCCCCACCAAGAAGATCGTCGTGCTACCTACCAGTGGAATCGCAGAATAGCGACGGCGGGAGAATGTTCACGACGGAAATAGTATTTAAGTTTATTGTAATAATTAATTAGCATAAGTTTATTGTAATAATTGTAAATTAGCATAAGTTTAATTGGAATTAAAATGAAAAGTAACCGGGTGGCTCTCTCCACGGTATTGCTCCAGTAGGGGGCCTCGAAAAAGGCAAAGCGGCTCTCGTGTCGGTATTGCTCCTCTCGGGGGGATCAATTCCGACGCTGCTCGCTCCCTATTGGACAAAATTAATTCCTGCTCTCTATGTTTTACCCAAGAGAAGCAACGTAAGAAATAATATAAATAGAGGGCCATTCGGGGAAAAATTCATTCCACAACTGATCTCCAGACAAGTAACAAGCCTTAATAGAAAACTTCTCTACCAACTGGCATCTTTCATTCACGACCTGCCTGTGACACAGTACATCCAGAACAGTTCATTTAAAAAAACAAAAATATTCTAGAACATTCTGGAAACATCTGGAATATTCTAGAAAAGTTCTCAATATTATCACTTACAAACGCACTTAACGACATTCAGCACAATCTCGAGTTTATATGAGCCTTACAATGTGTTGGAAGAGGATAGAAGTATCCCATCACACATTTTTACCACCCACATCCACCCACCGTAACAGAACTCCCTTACTTGCAAGTGCAGACCAAGGGCTATCTACCACTGCAACAATGAGTGGGTGGCAGTGGGTGGTTATGGAGAAAAGGCTGGACATACATACACACACTTCCCTTTTATATACATAATAGATCAGGAATGACGCTGTCTGCTTTGTCTAGTCCGTCGACTCAAATCAGATTCACTGTACATACTGCCCAGTAATTTCCGTTCCCTCCAACTCATCACCTATGAACTCCATCTGAACAATCTCTGTGTCTATCTCGTCCACAATCTCTGGCAACAGATCTTGAGTGTCTGAGTGACGATTCCTCATGTGAAGTTTCAAGTTCGTGTGATGCCCAAACGCTTTATTGCATATTTCGCATATATATTTCTTTTCGCCTGTATGCATTATTAAGTGGCTGTTGAGATTGCTTTTCTTTGAGAATTTCTTTCCGCAGATCTCGCAGGCGAATTTCTTTTCGCCATTATGCCTAGCCATGTGCAGTTTAACGTCGTACGCGCCAAAGAACTTCTCTTTGCAAACTTCGCACTCAACATTCTTTTCGCGCAAGTGCACTCGTCTCATGTGTCTGGACATTATGCTCTCTTGCGGAAACACTTTTGGACAGTACGGGCATTTGATTTTCAGCTCCTCCACGCTGTGAACGTTCGCCAAGTGCAGCTTCTTGAAGTACGGACTTTTGAAAGTTTCTGGGCAGTGCGGACACGTCAGCAAGTTCACCAGATGCACATTCTTTTCATGCAGAAGTTTCTTGGACAGCGTCGTCAGTTTCTCTCCGCAAAACTGACACGAGTATCCACCTGCCTTGTGGTAGTATCTGTTGTGCATTCGCAAATGATTCTCCCCCTGGAAGCTAGTTCCGCAAATGTCGCACATATAATCATGCGATAAGTGGTATTTATTAGCATGGCGTAAGAGATATTCGAAGAAAACGAACTTAGTATTGCAAGTTGGACAGGTAGGCTGCTCTTTGTCCAGTATAAAAGGCAGTAGACAATTCGGTACGCTCATATCATACTCCGCATCGTGTGTTATTATCAAATGATGTATCAACTGTTCCAAATTGGTAACGGACTGCGGACACAGTTTACAAGACAGATCCGACACGTCGATTTTAACAGCAGCATCTTTGTTTCTATTATTTTTAGTTCTGTCGTGAACCGCGAGCTCTAAGTTTGCGAACTGGTGGACGCCAGCAGTGTGCTCGCGTAGAATCGTTGGATCCTTCATATGTTCAGCGCAGTAAAAGCATCTGAACTTCCCCTTGTTCCATAGGAACGGTGTCGCGTTGCTGTACTGCAGTACGTACTCGACATTCCTTCTCTTTATCAGGAGCTTACGTATCATTTCAGTTTTCTTATATTTGTCCTCCACTGTATTCAATTTTGCACCTGCAAAGAAGAGGGTAGCTTTTACTCCTTGTTTTTTTTATTCATTTTAAGAATCGCTCAACTGATTTCACTCTTGTTTGTGGTCTCTTAGTAAGGCAACGTAATAATTATTTTAAGGCGGTTTTATACGTTCCATTAACACCTAGATTTGTGTTAGATCTTTGACTCCGTAGCTGTATCCTATGTTGATCAGTTCTAATATGAATACATAAATTGGAATGCTTCTAAGTTCATTTGAAAAGTAACTTTTCTATATCTATAATAAAACTGTAACTGGTCTATGTACATGGGAAATATTGTAGAAAAATGTGTATGAGGGGTCTTTATAGGCCCAATAGAAGCCAGAATAATTATTTTTAGAATTTTTGTCTGTCTGTCTGTATGTATGCATGTTTGTTACCTCATCACGCAAAAACTACTGAATGTAATTTGATGCAGTTTTCACAGTTGTGTTGCTGTAGGTCTAACTTAAAATCTGGTGCATGTTTCATTTTGATACGCCACTTAGAACCTGAGATATTAATAAAGTAAATTTTTCTAGAAGCCATTATATGCAATATAACATTGCGATTAGTTTGTACTACAGTTGGAGTGGGAGTGGGATTGAGCGTCTGAGTGGGAGTGGGATAGGGAGGGAGAGTGGGAACTGGAGCGGATTCTGTAGCCCACGCGAGCGGAGCCGCGGGCACATCTAGTGTATAATTAAAACGCCCCTATACACCCCTTGCTTCACTTGCAGAATATGTAGATGTGATTTAGGCTGAACAGGCTTTGTGCTCAAATGAAACACAACGTGTAATTATTACACGAGCGCAAGCAAACAGGAATTCACGTAACAGAAGAACCTACTGCCATGGTTGGAACGGAGACAGACCAAAGGGTAAGTGGGTTTCTGCCCGCTTCTGTTTCCATAAACTTCCAAAGCGATGGTAAATTCTTACACAGACCGTCACCAATAACTATTGCCAAGTATTTCTAATGATTAGATTTATAAAATGTCAGAAAGCAATACATTGTATCTCATTAGAAATAACCATATTTGACTTGTGACAAAAAATAATCATATTTACTTATAATTATTAATTTAATTCTATTTTTAGCTACTCGTAACATCAATCGTTGTATGTATATGTGCTGAAAAAAGTGTATGTTCCATAAAATCGTTACCTCCCGTTATTTTTCAAAGGTGCACGGAAAAAAACACTACATTTTATTAATTAAAAAGTATATTATACCTATCAATTACCGGTCTTACAATAATAGTTAAGTATCACATACATTCAATAATAACTAGTCTTATTTAAAAAAAACAAGACTGATAAAAATATTATTTACATTAATTATAATTATAATCTCAAATTTTTTACATATTTATTCTTATGAAATTGTAAATTTCTACTTATTCCTACCGCCTGGTGGGGAAGAGTGGAAATAAATCTACCTCCGACGACAACTGGTGGAAATAAGTGGAAAAGAAACAGGGAATCTTTATATAGAACCACACATAGTCTATTTTAACCATAGTGCAAGTTAGAATCACAAGTTTATTCGAGAATAAATACAAGTCCGCCATGGCGTGGATTTTAATTTACATGTTTAAGGTCATAAATAGTCATAACCACTGGAATAATCATTTAACATTGTAATTCGCAGAGATGATGTATAGCCACTTAGCGCAATCCTGACACATCCAATTATTTCGCCCAACATTTACAAAGACAACCGACAAGCCATATTGTGGCCTATACTGTATACTAAACAATTGTTTACAATACGATACATAAATAACACCAATTCAAGATGTACAGCTAATTGTGTTAAACATATTGAACTCTTTATTATACATATATATACAAGGGTCTCACACGTATTTGATTTAAATATCTCGGTCCACTAATGTGTACAACGCGCGAACGTGTAAAATGTACTATTTACTGATCTCGACTGTACACTGATACTGAATAAATACATACATATAAATATAAAACAAGAACTGCACCAGCATTTCTTGTGCGATGGGTGTAGACTAATGTACTGATCACGTGAGCGCTCTGTCCACATACAAATGGGCTTCCATTTCTGGGGACATTACTGTGATTTATATTTTGTAATTTTTTGTTGAATAATAATAAATATATATATATATATATATATATATATATATTTAACTATATTACCTTTAGACATTATTATGGGGCATCAGGACAATACATAAAAGTTTCCAAAATCGCTTTAATTTTCAATTTTCTTCAGGAATTTGTGTTTTACTAGAAATCGGCCGAAGTATGGCGTCACATTCGGCCGTTAAATTTGGCCGTTCAACTAAAAAAACTTCGATGATCAAGCGCCGAAATTTGTTTCAAAAATTGATTTAGTCGGTTGTACTGACATTGACAGGAAGTAAATAATCTGTTAGTTCTGTGAAGAACCCGTATTGCTATGTAACTCTTCAACAATGGATAAACATAATATTTAACTACGGTAAATTACTTCTTAGCAGTAGTAAAATAAATACTATTCTAGCTCGTCGTTCTTCAATAAAATAAAGTAAAAAAACTATAAAATTGATTATAAATTGTAAAAAAACGCCAAACCAAACTTCGGCACTCAAAAGTCACATTCGAACTGTCTATATCTTTTGCTAAATTTGCGCGAAATTTGTCTCAGTCTTTAAATACGGCTGCAAAACCATAAGAGATACTATTATTTACAAGTATACTATTATTACAAGTTAGGTGTATCGTCACAGTCCATGTTAGGCTTTCAATAATTACAATTCATATCATTACTACATTTACCACCTTTAAAATTTTAAGGCGCCACTATCGCATGTGAGTTCTTTAGAAAGCAGAAAAAATATCGAATTGAGACTGACGTAAATCTAGAATTTATGATTTTTGTATTTAGGCTCGATAATACATTTAAGGCCGCGCGAAGAAAATTTGTTTACACTATGCGATAGTGGCGCCGCGAGCGGTGAGCAGTGGCTCCAATTGCGAAGTTATTAAAGAAAATAGTCCTAAATAGTATAGTGTACCGAACCTCATAAGCTGACTGAAGTACTGGGGGCCAATTCTACTATTTTCAACAATTATCGTTCGTTTAAACAAAAGTTACGTTATGTTTCAGTTTTAACAGACGCTATTTTGACAGCAATGCGTTTCGTTTTACCTGAGACAACTGTCAAAATCTAGAAAAACGTTCGGTCCATCTACGACTGACGTTTGTTTAAATGTTAGCTATTGCGGCTGAAACGCAGCTGAAGCTCGAACGTTGTGCGCAGCGGAGTACGAATAGTGTTAAAACTTGCGTTTCAGCTGGCAGTTCAATTGCGTTTTGTCCGAAAATGCGTTAGTAGAATTGGCCCCCTGGTACTTGACAATTTACTTCTTTGAATAAACGTATAATTCTGAAAATGGTAGGAGTATGTGATGGTGTTGAATACAATGTAACAACCTAGCACTCTGCTAAACTTAGCTAATGACATCTGGCATTATCATAGAAGATTGGCGAATCTGAAACTTATTAGCCGGAGGTTGTGTTCGAATCCCGCTAGGGGCAAATGTTTGTATGATGAATATGAATGTTTGTACCATATTGATTAGTAACCATAGCACAGGCTCTGCCTAGTTTGGGACGGATAATTGGTGTGAATGTCTGACATATTTATTATTATTATTATTTACTATGCCTGTAACGTCGTATTCATAATAATCTCTTTAAAAAAAATTCATTGAATGAAAATACCTCTCACAGGGCACACCATGCTATATATACAAGTTGTAATTAAACACATGTAGGCACCGGACACTACTTAAAAAATATGTAGGAACTTATTTTTCAACTTCCCATACAAAATGGTGTATCGAAAACGGAATTTCCATACTTTAAGACTATCATGAAACCGGTCACTGCAGTTATTTAATTACACCAAGGCTATAAACCATTTCAAACCGGCACTTGCATATGACCATACTTTTTATGCATCTCCATATGGGAGTATAGATTACTGCGCCTAAGGAAAGCCTTTCCGCATACCGAACAAGAAAACTTCCTATCACCCTCATGCTTAACCATATGCATTCTCAGCAGGTAATTATCAAAAAATTTCTCGTTGCACACGGAACACGGCACATTCTTCTCTTTCAAATGAGTCCTCCTTATATGGTCTTTCATGAAAGAGTTTCTCGTAAACATTCGCCCGCAAAACGTACATTTGTGACCTACATCGTGCATTTTTATTAAGTGCTTTTGCTTGTGGTACTGAGACTGAAACATTTCGGGGCATTTGGGACACTTGAAATCCTTTGCGTTGTGCGATTTTGCTTTGTGACGCGAAAGACACCATTGGTTCTTAAATTTCGATAGGCAGACGTCGCATTCCACCGAACCGGTGTGGGAATATGATATATGCACGTTGAGGTTCGCTACGTTTTTGAAGCTACGTCCACAAAAATCGCATATGCTGTTGTTGTCACTATGCGCCGAGTTGATATGTCTCAGCAGTATCCCGAAATATCGGAACACTTGCTGACATATCGGACACGGCATGTTGTCTTTTACAATCCTAAAAGGCTCTAGGCATCCTGATACGGACTTATCATAGTTCGCGTTGTGGTTTAATATTAAGTGATCTATTAAATCGTCCAAATCGTTCATGGACTGACAGCAAACTTTACAAGCTAACGCTGTAATATCTATTTTCACACTTGTCCTCTCCCCTTTGCATTTCTTAATGCATTTGGATTTTAAATCGCACACGGGATGTTCTAACACTGTGTGTCCTTTAAGCTCATCGAAATCTACGAACTTCTTCGAACAATAAAAACACGAGTACTTTGAGAAGAATTTAAAAGGTACAGCAGTCGACATGTTAAGTACAGACAATATATTTTCTCTTATCTGTGTAACATTCTGTTTCTTTTTAGGTTCAATGCCCTCTGAGAACACTGAACTAACAGCTGTTTCTCCTTGAGAAACGATTCTGACTTTACATTTATTCAAATGCTGTTTTAATCCCTGCTTCGAATGACATGTCTTGTAGCAGTAACTGCATTTCAAACAACCGTCATCAGGATGATCCAACTGAATATGCTTCTGTAGCAAGCTGTAAGAAGCAAACGACAAATCACAAGACTTACATTTTCTAAAGTGATAATTATTTTGGTGTCCACGCAACATACCGCGAGACTCAAACACTTTGGGACACTGGTCGCAAGTGTAACCTCCCTTTCTGTGGTAATTCCTCAGGTGTATAGCCAAATCTCTTTTCTTGTTAAAAGTAACGCCGCAATCGTCGCAGATAAAACAATTTTGAGGATGCACTATGTTCACATGACTGATTAAGTTTCCAAAATACGTGAACTGCTGCTCGCAGAACAGACATCGGAAATCTGATAACCTGTATTCTTGCAGTGGTACGTCGATGGTTTTATCGTATTCCATGCAATGCTTCCCGATTAAATGATCGACGATCTCATTGAAGCATCCAAACGGTTCGTTGCAGACATCGCAGGCTATTTCAGAGACATCTATCTTAATTTCCACGTGGTTCCCTTTTATTATTTTCAAGGAATAATCTTTGGTGGAACACAGGCCGTGAGATTTTGTATGCTTTTTGAATTCAGGGTATTCCGTGTAGTTTTTCCCACAGTAGAAACAGAGGTACTTCCCGCGCCATTTGAACGGTATTATTGTTGTGTTGTTGAACAATATTTGTAAGTTTTTCCTTCTCCGCTCAGAGGTATAGCCGTCGTACGGGCCAGGCGGATATTCATCTGCAAACAAAGTTTTCTTCCTGTGAATGTACCTCTTAACAGTGCTTAAATTAACTCGCATTCCTTCTCTCATCAAATGTCGCGAAATGTCGTTCAAGTGAAACGAATGTTACATAGTTCAGAATGTTCAGTGTTATAATATGAAATCGGGAATAATAATTCATTTTTAAAAGGTACGTTATCTTCATTGTTAAGAAATCATCATAATTCAATATACACTTCTCCATTTCCACTCCTTTCTCTTTAAATCAACATTTCTATGGCAAATAAATTTGATGTGCATAAATTAATAAGCGACCATTTCCTTCGCAATTCAAGCATAATTAGAATCAACAGTGAGCTCTTTTCAATAACTTAGAATACAACACTTTAATTCTGTAAATAAGAATTATCATGTTTAATATGTGATGACATGTGCTTTCTAAGATTCTTCTTCCAAAGAAATTTCTTCCCGCAAACATCACAGTGGAAATTTCTAGCTCCAATGTGTTTCACCATATGAATTTTCAGACGGTGTTTGTCGAAGAATTTTTCGAAACATACTGAACACTCAACGTTTTTCTCCTTCAAATGTTGCCGTTTGATATGGCTCAGCATGGAACAATGTTTGGGAAAAAGCTTGTCGCAAAAGGAACACTTGTGGCCAGTACCGTGGACCTCTATTAAATGTTTTTGGACGTGATGATGTGATGTGAATTTCTCAGTGCATTGTGAACATTTCGCAAACTTCACACTGTGTTTTGCACCTAAATGTACCTGCAAACCACTGCGGGATGTGAACTGGGATTCGCAAACCGTACATTTGTATCGACCTGCTCTGTGATGTCGCGTTATATGAGCTCTTAGATTCGCATCAGTTCTGAATGCCGTACCACAATACAGACAAATTATTTTATTATTCGCATGCTCTTTACTAATATGTTTGAGTAACGTACCGAAGTAGTTATGGTTTACTTCGCAATAAGGGCACGCGAAGTTATTTTTGAGCAATTTGAATGATTGGAACAGGTGCGGGATCGATTTATCATAACGAGTTTTGTGTTCCGATATTAAATGATTTATCAATGCGTCTATATCTGAATAGGATTCACAACATATTTTACATGACAAGGACGACGTATCAATTTTAATAGTCATCTCGTTTCTGTTCCGCAGCCTCATACATTTCTGTTTGATATTACATAAAGGATGCTCCATAGCCGTGTGCTGCTTTAAATCATCACATTCTATAAAATCTTTAGGGCAGTAGAAACATCGGAACTTATTCATGAAATGTTTGAACGGCATCGCAGTAGACATATTCAATATACACGCGATATTGCTTCTTACTTGTCTCACATTCGGTTCCTTTTTATCATCCTCTAATAGCAATTCGTCTACTTTAGATTCATCCATGATGTTACATTTGGCTGCGTGCCTCAAAAAAGCTTGCTTTGTATTCATTACTGTAGTACAAAGTCCACACCGCAACACTCCCTCAAAATCATGATCTTTATTCATATGTTTTAACCTTTTACCATCAGATGAGAATGTCTTAAAACATATATTGCACGCAGAAACGTGAGCATTTGCTTTATGATAATGGAGTTCTCCGAATGTGCTGAAGACTCGCGAACATCTAAGACAGCTATATTCATTCCTGTGACGAGTTCTGACATGCGCACGTAGGTCCCTCTTTTTACTGTACCTCTGATCGCAACTATCGCATAAGAAACTCTTAACCGAATGACTATTCAAATGGGTTATCAGTTTTCCGAAGTAATCAAATCCCTCATTGCATAGCAGACATTTGAGATCTACGAGACGATACATCATTATTATCAATGTCACTTCTTTATCATACGGCAATTTATGCTCAAAGATCAAGTGTTCAACAATTTCATCAAAATTAGGAAACCTTTCATTGCAACGTTTACAAACGATGTCAGATACATCTATTTTCACTTCAGCGTCGTTAGATTTCACTAACCTTATAGCCCTATCTTTGTCTGAACATGTACCATGGGCTATAGTATGTTTCCTTAACTCCTCGTGTCCGTAAAGATCCACCCCACAATAAAAACACATATACTTTCCGCGCCACTTAAAAGGTATCATTGTTGTGTTGTTGAATAATATTTGCAGGTTTCTCCTCCTGAGTCTATTGACACTCCTTGCCGGTTTTTTATCTGAAAAGAAATTTATTCTTCTGTATAATGTACCCAAGATTTGCAAGGCACGGGATAGGTCGTTAAGGGTACTTGTAAATTACCGATCTATTTCGATGTTCATTAAATTTCCCAGAATTAACATTTACTACTTGTATTTGGACGACAGTTTAATGTTTCTAAATTGTGATGTACAGGGATTCTAGTTCCAAATTAAGACAAAGTGAACTTGTAGCGTCTCTTTTGTCGTACATTTAAAATATTTAAATCAACCACTGAAAGTATCGTTAGTATATAAAAAGCCTTTATAACCTTTGTATATAAAAAGAACTGAGCTCCATACTTATTAGATGAGGCTTCCTACTTATGAGAAGACATATGCCCTCTCAAATTCTTTTTCCACAGAAAGGTTTTGCCGCAAATATCACAGTGGAAATTCCTCTCTCCAACATGTTTCACCATGTGTATCCTGAGGAGGATGTTATCGAAAAACTTTTCTTTGCAAACGGAACATTCAGCATTTTTCTCCTTTAAATGCGTCCGTCGTACATGATCCTTCATGAAGGAATTCCTCGTAAATAACTTCCCGCAGTAAGAGCACGGATGTCCAGAACCATGGACATCAATCAAATGCTTCTGCCTCTTGTACTGGGTGCCGAAAGTTTCGAAACACTTCGGACATTTGAACGTCTTCTCCCCGTGTACTTTAGCCCGATGATTTGATAACTTTGACAAATTATCGAAGTCCAATTCACAATCATTACATTTACAACTGTTAGGGTTGTGGTGACGTTTCAAATGTGATCTGTAATTAGGATCCTTGCCAAAAGTCATGCCGCAGTACGAGCAAATGATTTTATTCTTAGAATGAAATTCGTTCATATGTTCTAGGAGTTTAGAGAAGTATCTATAGGTAACATTTACGCAAATAAGACAAGCCATGTTGTCTTTGACAAGTCTATAAGGTTGTAGTACATTAATAAAGGTATCATTGAACTTAGCCTTGTGGTTAGACACTAAATGTCCTATCATTAAGCCTAAATCACTTATGTTTTCACAACAAACTTTACAAGACATTGAAGAGATATCTACTTTAATATTCAAGTTCTTTCCTTTGAGTGATTTCATTAGTTTACCCTTCGGGTCCAAGTATGTATGTTCCGCAGCTGAGTGGACTCTTAGTGGTTCAAAGTCGGTAAAATCCATCGAGCAATAGAAACAACGAAATCTTTGCATGAAAAACTTAAAAGGCATCACAGTGCAAGTATTGAAAAAACTAGCAATGTTTTCTCTTGCTTGCCGTAAATTGGTCATCTTTTGTAACAGTTTCTCTTTCGATTGAATTTCCCTTTTTACACAACAATTTTTCACATGCTTTTTGAAACTATGCACGTAGGTAAACACTTCTGAACATCCTGGACATACTATCAACTCTTTTTGTAAATCTGTCTGATGCTTCTTTTCTCTATGAAATTCTAAATCTGTATTCTCATAGAAAGTTTCAGGACATAGGTCACAACAAAACTTAATTTTCGGATGTGTTTTTTGAGTATGATCATGTAAATCAGTGAAATCTTTAAATGTTTCCTCACATATAATACAACTGAGATTTGTTAATTCATACTGAATTACATTTGTCAACGACTGTTTGTCATATTTAAACCCGTGTGCGGTCAAATGATTAGTTAAATCATTTAAATACTGAAATGATTGTTCACAAAGTTCACATGTTAATTCAGAAACGTCAATTTTCACTTGCAAATTTACTAAGCGAAGTTTCTTTACACAATGTTCCTCTGTAGAGCATTTCCCGTGCGATTTAGTATGCTTTCTAAACGCTGAGTATTCTGCAATTTGTTTCTCACAGTAGAAGCATACATATATGTTGTCCCACTCAAAAGGTATGACACTTGTACTGTCAAAGAGAGTCTGAAGATTTTTTCGACGCCTTCTTGCCGAAATATCTGCGTCCGTTTTGTGTGGTTTTTCATCTGCAAACAAATTTGTCTTCTGTATCTCCCATTAAAAACACCAAACCAATACTACAAATTACGCTAATATATATTTTTTCACATATTTGCAAGCTCTTATTCGCAATAAGCGTAACGTCAATATTTCAATGTAAAACATTTTCCGTAGATGTTCTCACAGACAATAATTATCTATTAATTTGTTTAGATTCAATACAGTGCCTAGATTACGAAGATATTTAAAAGATAGACGACTTGATAATATGATATTTGAATCTGAAACTTGATTTCAACGATGAAGATGAAATACAATCTACTCAAGCTTCTGTGCACATTGTGAACAGAGATAAAAAAAACTCCCAGCAAGTCCTATTTTCATATAATAAGTGTCCGAATTGAATGTCCCTTTAAATAATTTACATAAATTCATATGTGCTCTCTGCTCACATCCATGGCCGTGTCACTACAGACTGCATCAACTTCTACCTTTGGAACCTTCTCTCTTATGTTTACACGGTTTGGTTTATCCATATTTTTCGTATTGCTATTATGTACCGTAGTCATATGAAGTTTAAGATTCTTATTCCACAAGAAGCTTTTGCCACAAAGGTGGCACTGGTGATTCCTCTCTCTCACATGTTTTACCATGTGGGTTTTCATAAGCGCCAAATTGAAGAATTTCTTATCACACGCCATACATTTCACTTCCTTTTCTTTTAGATGAACGCGTCTCAGATGATTCATCATGAAAGAGTTTTTCACGAACATTTTACCACATTCAGTACACGCGTGTCCAATATTGTGGATATCCATTGTGTCAAAGAAGATTTCATTCTTTTTATTTTCTTTTAAATGTCTTTATCCGTTTTTTGTTTTTTTCTGTTAACGTCTTGTCAATTTTATTCAATGTACTAATAATTATATTTTTCACGTATTTCTTTGTTTCGTTTAATCACGAACATGTGGTCCTTCGAGCCGGATTATTATAAAAACGACCAGCGACTTCAGTGCTCCAGTAGGATGCAGCTGTGGGTGCCAAAGTCTGCACGCCCAGCCGCCTACTAGCCGTATGAACGACAAATTCAGTGCTCCAGCGGGATGAAGCTGTGGCTGCCAAAGTCTGCACGTCCAGCCGCCTACTAGCCGTATTAGCGACATACTTCAGTGCTCCAGTGGGACGCAGCTGTGGATGCCAAAGCCTGCATACCCAGCCGCCTGCTAGCCATATTAACGACAAACTTCAGTGCTCCAGTGGGACGCAGCTGTGGATGCCAAAGCCTGCATACCCAGCCGCCTGCTAGCCATATTAACGACAAACTTCAACGCTCCAGTGGGACGCAGCTGTGGGTGCCAAAGCCTGCATACCCAGCCGCCTGCTAGCCATATTTACGACAAAGGAACGACACATCATAAGTGCATACATCAACGCCGTATTATCGCCTTAACTACGAGTCTCCTGTCTCACGCCAGTTCTTGCTGTTGTTACTCCACCGACATACGCATCGCTCGGGCAAAGGATAGTACACAGTGGGTCAACTGTTCGGGTCAGGTTTTCATTTTATTATTCATATTTCATACCTTATTATTTTATTGACTGTGTTGCTTTGTAGTTTTATGAGCATCCGTCAACATGAGCGACGACGAATCTACTTTAGTACGCAAAAGAGCATCAGTAAAATCACGTTTGACTAAATTCAAAAATTACGTAAACGATTTAGAACTTCCTATTGATATCAAAATTCAATCTGAATTAAAACTTAGGCTTGAAAAGATAACCAATTTACAGAACGAATTTGATGCAGTCCAGCTTCAACTCGAATGTATGAAGTTGGATGACGAGAAAATAAACCAGCGGTATGAGGAGCGCGAGGAGTTCGAGGACATCTTTGTTGAAACGGTTGCGCTGGCGAATCGGCTGCTTGCCTCACGTGATGGCAGCGGTGCCATCAAACGCTCGCGATGCTCATCGAACACCAGTGACGAGGACCCCATCACATTTCAGTCCATACCAGGTAAGCGGGTTGGCTCCACGGACCGTCATGGTAAAAATGTCAAATTACCTACTATTTCTTTGCCTAAGTTTGACGGGTCATACGGTAAATGGCTCGAATTCAGAGACACGTTTACTTCGTTGATTCACGACAACGAATCAATTAATAATACGAGTAAATTTCATTATTTACGCGCAAGTCTTGAAGGTAGTGCCGCGCAGGTGATTAAATCTATCGAGTTCTCAAAAGCTAATTACAGTATTGCTTGGAACCTTTTATTAGAAAGATTTGACAATACTAAACTTCTTATATCAAACCATGTTAAATCTTTATTTAATATCAAGCCAATTTCTAATGAGTCCGCTTGGGAAATTCGAAATCTGATCGATATGTTTAACAAAAATTTAAGAGCGCTGTCATCCCTGGGTGAACAAACTAACAACTGGGATACTTTGTTAACACATATGATTAGTTCCAAGTTTGACCTCGATACTGCCCGTGAATGGGAAAAAACTAAATTGCAATCAGACAACAACACATATGATTCCATTATTAGATTTATGAAAGATAGAGCTACTCTTCTAGAGACACTAGAAGTAAACAAATTAACTACTCAAAAAGCTCATAATAACAATTTCAACAAACAACACACATACAAAATAAAACAACATCGTAGTTTTGCGGTTACTAACTCTCACAAGGACAACACACAAACACGAATTACTGAATGTCCTATGTGTAAAAAAGAACACAGATTGTATTTTTGTGACGAATTTCGAGCGTTACCAATAAATATGCGTAACGAAAAAGCGAAACAGCTCAATTTATGTTTAAATTGTTTAAAAACGAACCACACAGCGTCAGCTTGTAAACGTAGCCATTGCCAAAGGTGTACGATTAAACACAACACATTGTTACATGAAGATGATGTCCAACTAACGACTGATAACTCATCACCATCTTCCAATCAAAATGAAAACAGAGTTGTGTTATCATCATCTGTTCTAACTACTTACAAACAAGTCTTATTGTCAACAGCTTCAGTAACTGTTTATGATATAGATGGTGTAGCGCACGAAGCTCGTGTGTTACTTGACAGCGGCAGTACATCCTGTTTTATCACAGAACAGTTTGCAAACCTTTTGAAACTTCCCACGATAATTACAGGAGGTGCTGTCTCTGGAATTAATAACGTCACTTCTGCGGTATCAGGCAAATCAACGATCGTCATACATTCTCGAATAAATTCGTATAAAACACAAGTTACGTGCCTAATTCTGCCAAAGATAACGCAATTATTGCCGTCATACCGTATCAATACTAGTGGATTCATTATTCCAGAACACATACAACTAGCAGATCCACAGTATTACGAACCTAAGGATATTGACATTCTTATCGGTGGTGAACACTTTTGGGATTTATTAGGTTCACAACAAATAAGCTTAGGGCATAACAAACCGTCAATTCAAGAAACGCAACTAGGATGGATAGTTGCTGGCAGTGTTCTAACGACTTCTAAGTCAACATCACCCGAAGTAAACTGTCATGCTTCATTAAAAGACGACGATCTACAACGACAATTAACCAAGTTCTGGGAGCTTGAACACGTTCCTGAATCTTCAACTTGGTCGAATGAAGAACAACAATGCGAACAACACTACGTTGCAAATACAACACGTGACTCCGACGGCAGGTTTATAGTTTCGATTCCTTTGAAACAATCTCCACAAAAACTAGGCGATTCTTATGTATTAGCTCGCAAAAGGCTAGAAGCGCTTGAAAAGAAGTTTTTACGAGATAGAATTCTAAAACAACGTTATCGTGAGTTCATTACAGAATACCAATATTTAGAGCACATGACTGAAGTGACGACAAGCGAACCAGCAATACAATTACCATATTATCTCCCTCATCACGGAGTTATTAAAGACGATAGCACGACAACAAAGCTTCGTGTTGTTTTCAATGCTTCTGCTCAAACTAAATCAGGGATATCCAGCAACGATTTGCAAATGGTAGGTCCTACTATACAAGACAATATTATTTCAATACTGCTTCGGTTCAGACAACACGAAATTGTAATCACCGGAGATGTCGAGAAGATGTATAGACAGGTTTTAGTCAACAAAAGAGATCGGTTTCTTCAACGTATACTATGGAGAAATTCGGAAACAGAATCCATAAAATCGTTTGAATTAAATACGATTACATACGGAACTGCCTCAGCACCATTCCTTGCAATTAGGTGTCTCAAACAAATTGCACTTACATGCAAGGATAAGGAGGTAGCTGAAGTTATTGCGAAAGATTTTTATGTGGATGATTTTATCTCAGGAGCGCCATCTGTTGACGAAGCTATTGATCTAGCTCGTAATGTTACTTCTCAATTAAAATCTGCTTGTTTTCCACTACGAAAATGGAGATCCAACAGTTCGGAGGTACTTAAACAACTCGTTGACATATCCGAAACGAGTGACCACAAAATAAGCGAATCTCCATGTTCTAAGACACTCGGATTGCTTTGGAATAATATCGAAGATATACTATACTTCAAAGTGAATATAGAACTACAACAAAAAGTTACGAAAAGGACTATGCTGTCCATAATATCACAAGTTTTCGATCCATTGGGTTTAGTAAATCCATGTATTATGGAAGCCAAGATTTTATTACAAACCTTGTGGCTTCAGAAACTTTCTTGGGATGATCATATTCCTCAAGAAATACTAACAGGTTGGTTAGCGTTCATAGATTCGTTTAAATTTCTAAACGATTTCACAATACCACGAAAAGCTCTGCACAGTCGACATGTCGAATTACATGTCTTTTCTGATGCATCTGAACGAGCTTATGGCGCATGCGCATATGCTAAAACAAACGACAACGATACAGTCCACATTCATCTACTCTGTGCTAAAGGTAGGGTTGCACCACTGAAACCAACCACAATACCACGTTTAGAATTATGCGGTGCACTCACAGCTGCTCGTCTGAGTACTTTTATTTGCAATTCTCTTCGCGTAAATATCGACAGAATCGTATTTTGGACTGACTCAACAATTGTTTTAGGTTGGTTGAGTCTGGATCCATACAAACTTAAGCCTTTCATTCGAAATCGCGTATCTGCAATTCAAGAAATATCTGCAGATAATCAATGGCGCCATATTCCTGGCGAAATAAACCCAGCTGATATGGTTTCCCGAGGAGTTAAACCTCATGTTTTGGCAAAATCAAGACTTTGGTGGCATGGTCCAGAATTCCTAATAAGGGATGAAACCGATTGGCCAACGCCATTACTCAATAATTCAACTGAAATGTTGCCTGAACAAGTGGAAAACCCAATTTCTGCTACTACTCAAATAACTGACATTGACAATTCAATTGATAAACACTTAATGAACATATCGAGTCTAAACAAAATACGTCATATTTGGGCATACGTGTTAAGGTTTATAAACAATATTCGAAATTCTAACAAATTGCAAGGTGCTTTAACGAGTACTGAAATTCAAAAAGCTAATGTAATACTATTAAGACATTTACAATACAAACACTTCCAATGCGAAATTGAACAACTTACTTCAAAAAAGGTTTTACACAAAAGTAGTACATTGGCTAAACTTAGCCCATTTTTAGACGTCGATGGATTACTCCGTGTACGGGGTCGTCTCGAACATGCAAATTTAGAATATAACTCAAAACACCCCGTTATTATTCACGCGAAACACAAACTAACTGAAATGATTTTTAATTCAGAACATATCAATACTATGCACGCCGGTCCACAACTTTTGCTTAGTACTATACGACAAAGGTACTGGCCTATAGGAGGTAGAAACTTGGCAAAGCAAATAGTTCATCGTTGTGTAAAATGTGCGCGATTATCACCTAAATTTATATATCCAATTATGGGCGATTTGCCTCAAGATAGAGTTGAACCCAGACCACCGTTCACTAACACAGGAGTTGACTTTGCTGGTCCTGTCTATATCAGCACCAAATCAGGACGTGGAGCCAAACTCGTTAAATCCTATATTTGTGTTTTCGTATGTTTTGCTACAAAAGCAATTCATTTGGAATTGGTTGGGGATCAGACGTCACAGGCGTTTCTTTTAGCTTTAAAACGGTTTATCGCACGTCGTGGAAAACCTGCACGCGTTTATTGTGACAACGGTTCTAATTTTGTTGGGGCTTGGAACGAAATTCAAGACCTTATTTCAAATTTCGTAGGTGATGAAGGCATAGAGTTCAAATTTATACCTCCAAACGCTCCTCATTTCGGCGGATTGTGGGAAGCTGGAGTAAAATCCACAAAGCATCACTTAAAAAGAGCTATCGGTCTACATCATTTAACGTTTGAGGAACTAGGCACTAGTCTGGCTCAAATAGAAGCCATATTAAACTCAAGGCCTATAACCACTTTGTCTTGTTCATCTGACGATTTTAATCCATTAACTCCGGCTCATTTTCTTATCGGTCGCCCACTGATTGCTCTTCCGGAGCCTGAGTTCGATGACGTCAACAACTTACGACTTCCTAGATACCATCGCATAGAGCAAATCAGACAATCGTTTTGGAAAAGATGGAGTTTACAATATTTAACAGAACTCCAAGAAAGATCAAAGTGGAGACAACTTCAAGACAACCTAAAGATCGACATGACAGTACTAATCAAAGAAGACGGTCTTCCGCCTTTGCGATGGCGTCTTGGTATTATACAAAGGCTTCATCAAGGTCACGATGGAGTGCCACGAGTAGCAACAGTTAAGACAGCAACTGGACTAATAAAAAGGCCGCTTACAAAATTGTGCCCCTTGCCGACTACCAAGTGTTGAAAATCAAGATCTTCCAAGGGGGGCGGAATGTCAAAGAAGATTTCATTCTTTTTATTTTCTTTTAAATGTCTTTATCCGTTTTTTGTTTTTTTCTGTTAACGTCTTGTCAATTTTATTCAATGTACTAATAATTATATTTTTCACGTATTTCTTTGTTTCGTTTAATCACGAACACATTGAATGTTTCTGTTTCTTATAATCCGTATCAAACGTTTTTCCGCAATCCTCACAAGAAAACGCACTTTCATGCACTTTGCACATGTGAACTCGCAGTTTGTGTAGGGTCAGTAAGCTTTGGTTGCATATTTTACACTTGAATCCTTGTTGTTGGTGCATTGTATAAATGTGCCGAGCGAGGGGTCCCTTTTTAGTAAATTTTCTACCACAGTGAACGCAAAGAAAGACTTCAATAAAATGGTTCCTGTTTATATGATTAAGCAGAAGAGGTAAGTATCTAAATTCTTCCTGACACATTACGCATACGACTCCATCTTGCGTAAGCTTAAAAGGCTGCAGAACATTTACAATAGTTTTATTATATTCGGCATCGTGTATGTCTATCAAATGATCAATGATTACGTCTAAATCATGGAAGGATTCGCCACAGACTCTACAAGATAGAGAAGTTATATCAATTATCATGCGAGTTACATTCACTTTGGTATCATTATCATCCAAAAACTTATGTGTACTCCTAATATGATCGCGCAGCACATCGGGTTTGATGAATTTTCTTGAGCAAAATAAACAACAGTATGTATTATTCTGAAACTTAAAAGGTACCGCAGTTGTCATATCAAGAATACATTTTATGTTATTTTGACACTGTCTAGTCTTTAGAACTTGTTCTTTTCTTTCCGAATTATTACTCGTTCTTTTACTCTTCGATACTTTTGAGGTATCTCGTTTGTGTTTTCGTAAAGTAATGACATCATCAAATTTACATTTACGTTCAATAGAAGTTAAAAATTCTTCTGATTTGACTTTGTTAGCAAAAGTTTCAGGCATGCCAGATTCACCTACATGGTGTCTTTTACAATGGTCAACAAGATCTTGGAATACTCTAAATGATTCCTTGCATATTACACATTTAAGATCATCTAATTTATATAGAACTATAGACATTTCAACTTCTCCATCGTATTCTAAACCGTGTTTTGAGGTCAAATGGTGTATAATGGAATCCACGCTATTAAAGTTTTCTTTACATAACAAACAGGTGAGGTTTGAAACATCCAGTTTTACTGTGTCATGTAAAGCTTCTTGTCTTTCCAAAGGAGTGATGTCTATAGAGCACACGTGAGACTTAGTATGCTTCAGAAGCTGTTCGTACTGTGGTTGCTTCTCGCCACAGTAGAAGCAGATGTATTCGTTATGCCATTTGAAAGGTATGATCGTTGTGTTATTGAACAAAGTTACCAAATTCCTTAGTTTTCGCATTGCGACGCTCTCCCGTGATACTGACTGAGGCAACTCGCCTGAAAAGAAATTTGCTATATTTAGGCCAGTGTACGTTAAGCAGTGAACATTGACTGGCTGGCTGAACATGATACGAGCAGGATGAGATGGATAGAAGGAAGCTCTGATTGACCCAAATAGCCTACTAAATGATTAAGAATCAGCTGTGGTTGGCGATCTCGTCGACAGGAATTTCTTCCTTTTACGAGTGGAATTTCATCAAATCCTTTCTTAGTTGCCTACGCTGTGTCAAGTTTAAATGTAACTCTGTTGCTGTGGTGTTTAAGTTTAAAATATTATTTATTATGACATTATCGACTGTCAAATGTGGTGCACTGGTAATCAAATCACCACCCGAGGTCTATGTGTAAGTGGTGCAACATGAGGCCCTCGATCACATACACAGAATATCCCAGATTAATTTCCATACGACGTTTTCCTTTACCGTTTGCGAGCACTCAGCTAAGTTCACATGACTGCGGGCAGTACTAGATTTAACAACATCGTCGTGTCTGTTTGGTATTAACGTCGTCATGACCGCGCGGTAATCTTGTACCACAAGGTACCGGGCGGCCATGTGAAATTAGCCTAAATGTACATAATTTTTGACCAAATTTGTACATATGGTAGGTCTCGTGTGTCTCAGACCCTCTGGTGTAATTAAATATACGGGATACAATCCAAAACTACTGAGATTTACTTTGGACTATTTATTTGTATCATCGCTAGTTGCTAGTTAATGTAATGAAGCGATTTGTAATAAGTGTCTTTTCATTAAATTAATGCGTTAACAAATATACATAAACATAAATTATTTTTTACACAAAGACAATATACGTCTTCTTTTTATAAATGGTCACCGCCGACATTCTCCTATACTAAAATAGTTCAAATTTCTATATTCAAGCGGGTGTTCTAATTTCTTTACATAATTTGTCCAATTCCATAGATACTATCACTTCATCCTTGAATACGCCAGCATGTGATGTACAAACCACACCTATTTCTATACAAAAGCCATATTTTTAGAGTCAAAATGTTAAATAATTATATTTGTGAAGAAATTGTTTTTATTAATTATTAATTAAATGCATAAATGGTTTCGATAATTAAAAGAGATCAAATTCTTCTAAGGTTTGTTTAACAATGTATCCTAAGAATTTCATTCCAAAATAAACTCTCTCCACAAATAATGCAGTTCAAATTATGCCTTTAAAGGCAAGACTAAATTTGTATAGGATTAATATGTTTATTATGCCTAGCCATGTGCGTCCTAAGACTCTTCCTCCAAAAGAACCTTTCTCCACAAATATCGCAATGGAAGTTCTTCTCACCGCTGTGTTTCACCATATGCCTTCGTAGTAGAATATTATTAAAGAACTTCATATTACATATGGAACATTCGACATTTTTCTCTTTCAAATGAGTTCGCCTTATATGGTCGCGCATGAAGGAGTTTCTAGTAAAAAGCTTTCCGCAGTAAGAGCATTTGTGTCCAGAATCGTGCGCGTCTATCAAATGTTTCTGTCTTAAATACTGCGTGGCGAAAGTCTCGGGACATTTTGGGCATTTAGCTGCCTTGACGCCGTGAGCTTTGGCCATGTGCATGTAAAGTCTTGACGGTATGTTACATTCAGCTCCGCAAATGTTACATTTAAATCTACCGTCCCTATGATGTCGCCATATATGAACTCGCAGATTTTGATCCCGTCTAAATGTCTGACCGCAATACACGCATATTATGTTATTATTCGTGTGTTTGTTGTTCATGTGTTTTAGTAAAGTGCCAAAGAATCTAAAAACTTCGCCAGGGCAGTTTGGGCAAATCATGTGATCCTTTATTAATCTGTAAGGCTGTAAACAAGTAGTTATCGACTTGTCGTAGTTGGCTTCGTGTTTTGATATCAAATGATCAAGTAAACTGTCTAAATCTGACATTGATTCGAAGCATATCTTGCAAGCTAGTGAAGAAACATCTATTTTGACACATGCCACTGATTCCCTACATTTCCTGATACATTTCTCCTTAACATCACATATTGGATGCTCCATTATAGTATGTTCTCTCATGGAATCCGAATCAGGAAAGTCTTTAGAACAATAGAAGCAATTAAACTTATTCTTAAAGAAATTAAACGGTATAGCTGTCGACATATTAATGACTATAACAATATTCTGTCTAATTTGCTTTACACTGGGCCTTTTGACAGAGTCTTCATAGTTTTGATCGTAGTCCAACGCGTCGAAGTCTTCTTTCTTGAAGATTTCAAACAGATCCTCACCTTTACACTTTCTCGCGTGCATTCTTAGACCTTGTTTCGTGTGGAATTCTTTGGAACAATTATCACATTGTAAAGAGCCATCGTCTGGGTGTTCTAACTCCATATGTTTCTGTTTTAGGGCAGCTGAGGGTAGCTTCAACTGGCAAATGTTACATCTCGTCAGGTGACGGTTAGTTCTATGCTTTCTTAGAATATTAAGTGAGTTGAAGCTCTGAGGGCACAATTCGCATTTGTAGCCGCCTTCCCTGTGGTAGTTTTTCATATGGGAGAACAGATCCCTCTTTTTGTTGAACTTCTGCTCACATTTATCGCAAATCAGACAGTTTTTCGGATGATTATTATTAACGTGAGACACCAGATAACCAAAATAAGAAAATTTCTCATCGCATACTAAACAACTGAGATCTGTAAGTCTATACTCTTCTATAGCCATTTCAACGTCTCTATCATAATGAATCTTATGCTTTCCGTGCAAATGTTTGATAACTTCGTCTACATTTGTGAAAGATTCGTTGCATTTCTCACAAACAATATTCGATACATCAATTTTGATCTCCATATTCTGACCACCTTTAAGGACTTTCAGCGAATGATCTCTTGTGGAACAACAGCCGTGTGATTTAGTATGCTTCCTCAATTCCGAATATTCGGATATATCTTTGCTGCAGTAGAAGCAAAGATATTTCCCGCGCCATTTGAAAGGTATAATCGATGTATTGTTGAAAAGTATTTGTAGATTTTTTCTCCGGCGCATCGACGACGATTCGCTGCCTTTCAATTTCCGCGGTTTTAAACCTGAAAAGAAAGTCTAAACTGTAAATGTACCCTTCTTACAACTACAATAGAAGACTACATATCTAAAGCAAATAATGTTGCAAAAATAATTTGGAAAAATAACGAGTAGGGTACATTTAAAGTTTTCATATAACCTAAAAAATAGTTCAAATCATCCGAGGCATAAACTAGCTTGTGTACTAAAACTCATGTAAGTTTTGCTTATCAACCAAATCGTACTTTCATTGGCTTATTTTGAACTAAACATGTTTAATTCTTAGTCCGGCACTGGAAACCGTTGCTTCCAGCGTAACTACTCAAATTCGCTTATGTTTGACGGATCTATGTCCAAAATAAATTGCGCTCATTTGAGAAAGACCTGCAGCCATCACTGAACGTCACCAGGCTAATTAGTGATAATGAAATTTAAGACACAATATTGTAGACATAGCCTTGAGTCCGTGAATACTAAAACTAGTACAAATTACTGATGAAATTAGGAAGTAAAAAAACGTCAAGTTCCATGAGCACCACTTTCAGATGATTGATGCACAGATTTGTTTCAAAACTAGCTGTGCCCGCGGCTCCGCTCGCGTGGACTACAGAATCTGCTCCCGTTCCTACTACCGCTCCCAGGTTAATATCTCAGGTTCTAAATGGCGTATCAAGATGAAACATGCACCAGGTTTTAAGTTAGAGCTCCAGCAAGACAACTGTGAAAACTGCGTCAAATTTCACTTAGTAGTTTTTGCGTGATGAGGCAACAAACATACAGACAGACAAAATTCTAAAAACAGTTATTTTGGCTTCTATTGGCTCTATAAAGACCCCTCATACACATATTTTCTACAATATCTCCCACGTACAGACACAGACCAGTTACAGTTTTATAATAGGTATAGATTGTACACAATGTATTCAAAGTGCTAATGTCAATTTTAGATTGTACTGGAATACTTTAGTGTGTGGTCCACTGTACTAGCGATAACGCTTGAATCGTAGTACTTTTCCTCCGTTACCATTTTTACCGCGTCATCTACTGCGAAACAAAGAAACTAAAGTTTTCGTGGTAAAAGTAGTCCAGGTTATTTCTTTTTATTACAGTACTGGGTATGTTCGTTTCTGTGTCACAGAGACGAGGACTATGAGATTTCTTAAGATTTTATAAATTTACAGATGTTCGTAACAAAATGTAACAAAAATATATACCTACGTAGATTCTTAAAAAAAATAACATGATTTAGAGACATCCCCAATCGATTTCAGTCTGCCGTTGATACAAAAAAAAACATCGAAATGAATTTTCACTTCTAATTGATGTGTCATTCTTTCACTTCTTAGACACAATCGAAATATTATTGGTCGGGTAATATTTGGTTGTGCATTATGTTCTTCCCTTATCATTACTCTTAGAATCCTGTGTATCATCAAATCTGGATCACACGCTAACTGAATCAGGGTGATGCACTCTCATGTGTAATCTCAGACTGTTATTCTGCACAAAGCCCTGACTGCACACTGAACAAATGAATCTTTTATCATTGCTGTGTATCCGCATGTGATCCCTTAACGTCTGCTTCCTTGCGTAGGACTTCTTGCAAACTTCACACTGGTGCACTCTCTCGCCGAAATGCTTGATCATGTGTTTCTGTACATGCGTCCGCGAGAAAAATCTTTGGTCACACATTGAGCACGAGAAATTCTTCTCCCTGATATGAACTTCCTTGAGATGTATCTTCATTTTGCTCATTATTTGGAAGGTTTTCCCGCAAACTGGACAACTAAATTCAGGCATTTCAATATCATGTACGACACTGTGATGTCGTTTCCTTTGACTGTAATTCTGAAATGTTTCTGGACAGTAAAAACATTTCAGTTGCTTATTTTTGTTGTGGATCTTAGATTCGTGATCATTTTTCTGTTTTAAAGAGTCGAAGCTGTCTGGGCATTCGTTGCAATGAAACCCAGACCCGTGGCTAAGGGTGTGGCATCTCAGTCTATCTTGGCTCAGAAAAGATTTCCCGCAAAGCTCACAAACATAGTTACCGTAATGCTCGTTCATATGCTGGTTCAATTTGACGAAATACTGAAACTGTTTCTCGCAAATCGGGCATTGAAACGTTTCAATATTGAACTTGTATGGTATCACGCCGGAACCGTACTCATCTGAAATGGTTTTGTCGTGAACAACTTTGGCATGATCGATAAAAATATCTACATTTTCGAATTTTGTGTCGCAAGTGCGGCAAGCGAGGTCGGTTACATCAATTTTCACTTTCTCATCCCTCCTTAGATAGGAAACTGCCGCGCGTACATTAGATTTGTCGTGCTCCTTCTGCGTGTGATCTTTGAGCAGTTGTGTATCTTTGAAAGTCTTATGGCAGAAGAAGCAAAGGTAGTTCTGTCTATGCCATTTGAAGGGAACTACAGTGGAGTTTTCAAGAATAAATATCGCGTTTCTCTTCACGATCCGATTACGTTTGGTGGCCGACATTGAGGGGATAGTTGTTGGGTCGGTTCGCGGCAGTTTCACACCTAAAAAGTGAAATTATATTTGTGAAAATCGACGCATTTGTCGCAATGCTCGAGTGTTAGTATAAATTTATAACGTGGTTAACTCCACCACACATTAGACAACAGATAACACTTATCTTTTCGGTAACAAATTTTATTTTATTTGTATAGTGTTTTTACATACCCTAGAAGACGTTTAAAAACTATAGAAAACATAACTAAATAAAATACTTTAAGAGAATAATCTCGCGGGGTGCTACTTAGCATGTTGATAGCATAAGTGACTTTCATTCTTGCGTGGAAGAGTCACATCATGTATCAAAGACATCAAAAATATCTTGGCATATGACATCATGTAAGTTTTAAGAAACCACCATATTTGCTCACTTCGTGATATACGTGCAGTCACAATATATAACGAGCAGGATGTCCGCAATGGAACGGATAAGGCCGTCAGTACTGCTGCGTTCTGGTCGCGCATGATCTAATGGAACCATTCGACACGAGAAGAAGAATAAGAATTAAGAGTGACCAGCCCTAGCAGTTTATCCAATAATGTTCTAAATCGAAAACTATTAATTTTGGACCGATTCACGTCTTTCAATCACTTATATTATTTTGTTTGATATGCGAACCAAAACATTTTCATGTTGTATCAATTTTCTTCTTATTCTTTTCTGTTTCCATCTTTGTTTAATTTGTTTTCTTTTCGCATTTAGCTATTTCCAAAAATGTGTTGATTTCTGTATGTTCCTAACGTTCCAAACGCATGTTTATAACAAATGCATTCTCCTCATACTTTCCTTTGACGATGATCCTTTTCAGTTTTGCTATGGTCAACATAACAATAATATTGGGCCCGATTCTGAAGGCACACATTTAAAATTTGACAGCACTAAAATTGGTGTCGTCTTTATCTTCATAATACTGTGTGAGAAGGATAGCAACAGTTTTAGTGCTGTCAAATTTTAACGTTGTGCTTCAGAATCGGGCCCATTGAATGATGATAATCAAATATTATTGACACTCAAAAAGTTCACGTATAGGTAAAAAATAACGTTTATTCAGTAGGTGATAATGAAAAAGTATATATTTAGTATTAATCAGATAGCGAATTTAAATAAACTATAAAATGCACCGGCTAAGGTTATTTATTGTAGATATATTGAAGTTAAAAAAAAATATAAGATTTTCATGAAATATATTTACAAACTCAATATTTTATGTAAGATTGTCTAATACTCGTAGTAAATATTCCAGATTACGTAGAAAAGTGTCAAACTAAAATTACGTAGAACAGTTTCAAATTACGTAGCAAAGTACAAACTTACGTAAAAAAATTCTAATTACGTAAACTAGTTTAAAATTACGTATAAAAAAAGATTTGACTCGATGTTTAACTTCATTTCATTGTTTCTACTAAAATATTTATAGCGATTTTACGCTACGATTTCAATCAAGAAAAATGCCCGGTAATAAAAAATATTTTTGCGAATCTAAAACCCTACTAACGAAAAACCTAAAGACTACGAGGCATGTAGCAAGGCTTGGGACATCATTATGATTCCGATGACAGATATCTCGTTCATCGATACACATGGGAATATATGTAGACTATTAAAACACAACCCTATTCACTTCACCGTAGTCGAGGTAAGTCATTATCATCGACATCGCTGTCGCAACGACTATAGTACTTAGCTGGTGCTAAATAACTCTTAATGACTACAGAGGCATTCATTATCGAATACTGGATAAAGGGTCATTCAGACCTATCAGTGCCGCCTCAGTCCTGAGTCAGTCCTTTTTATTTAGGTTAAGGAATATTGTGTCATGTTTCAAACGCAGTAAAGCTATCGCTTCGTCATGAAATTTCACGGAACTGCACTGACACTGCACTGAAGGACCACTGACGCATAACTAATCGATATGCTTTACTGCATTTGAAATATGACACATTATTCCTCAACCTCAATAAAAAGACTGACTCAGAACTGAGGTGGCACTGATACGTCCGAATGAACCTTAACTAAAGCCCTAAGACATTTGAAAATTCGACTTAGATGCGCGTGAAATGTCTTACGTGTTAAGAATCTTAATTTAAAAGGGTCAAATCTTAATAAATAAATTAATAAATCTATTTGTTAACTCTTCTGTTACCATTGCGTTTTACTTCTAATTAACGTCGTTCAGGAGTATCAATCTAATATTATAAATGCGAAAGTGAAACTGTTTGGATGTTTGTGAACTTAAGCTAAAAACGCTGAACACATTCAGCTGAAATTTAGCACAGCGACAGTTTATATCCTGGAATACGACATAGGACCCTTAATATATCGAAAACCTATTCCTGAGGGCGCGTAAATGTGTTAAATAAAAGTGGTCAATGATGCTATCTTAACTTTAAGGGGCGAGTGAGTGTAGCTTAAGTGCAGCTCAAGTGCAGCTCAAGTGCAGCTCAAGTGCAACTCAAGTGCAGCTTAAGTCACAGAACTCAACTCAATGGAAACAAGCGCAGAGGGCGCTATACTAATGGGGCAAGAACAGTTAGAGCTTCATTCTAAGAGGGCAAGTGCAAAATGCGCTAAACTGTAATAAGGCCATAGCAGAGAGCTTTTACCTTAAAATTGGCCAGCGCATATGCGTTAAAATCAAGAGAAAAAAAATGGTACACTTTTAATACCGAGTAAATATATTGAAACTAAGGATGACCTAGTTGTGACTTGTACGAAACTCAAGTAAATAGCGATGACAAAGGAGCTGGACAGAAAAATTAAGACGCGTATGACCCTGTTTGGCACCAGGTAGGGTTTAAAACCATTGCAGTTCAGTGGATTTAACACCAGGCTACCAATTTTAACCTTCATATTTATTCTATTGTCCACAATTGTCATTTTATGGCAATAAACTGTATTGTAACTGAACGCAGGTAAGAGAAGAATTAACAAGGCAAAGTCTTTGGAGATTCTATGTTGTGACTTGAAATGACATAAATACTTTTTGCATTGAGACAATGGCCAGAAATTCTATACCATTACATTACAGTACTAACAAATTAAGACATCTCAATTGTTAAGTATGCTAAGCAGAATATGAATCTAATAAACAAAACATGTTCGGTATTCCCTCAAATATTGCATAATAACCATGGTCTTAGCTGGAGACTAAAAGTAATTTGGCTTTCATTTGGACGGATCTATAATGACATGTCATCATTCTTCCTTTACGAACAGTACGCGCAGACGAGAGTGCTTCATACAGAAGAAGTTCGTGTTAATTGTGCATAAGATGGGACTGTCAGAGACTCAATTGTACAGCCTGTGGAGAGGACAGCGAGACATTAAAGCACTTGCTGTGTGAATGTTATGCGAATGAGTGTCCTGAGCATAACTTACCCTGAACTTGGGTTATGAGGTAAATTGGACTACTATGGGAGATGGAAGCATAGTATAGACAGAGGGCAGACACATAAGATCCCATAGGGTCGACATGTCTTCGGGTATACCTGCCCCCCTATTATAAAATAATTGTAAGTGACAACTCTAGTATATGCTCCATGGCTTACAAGGAACTCTGAGGTTCGTGAATACCTGAACATACCAACAAAGAAGTTACGGATCAGAACAAAAGCTACAAGGAACAACTTGCAGCTCATCCAAACCAGCTGCTGAACTGCTGGACTCAACCAGCAGCCTCCACAGGCTCTAGCACAAGTCCCTCCTCAAACTGTAATAGTAAACCCTAGAGGGGAGCTGCATTACTGAATGCAGCACCTACCTTACCACCCATCTACTAAATCGTACGACTGATTGTAAATCATAAACCAAGAACAACGACTTGTTTATTATGGATAACCCCTTTAGTCAAAGAATATGCCATCGATTAATAATACTTTACATATCCAGTTCACTACTATCGATATGCTACAAAACGTATTCAAAGTCTCTTCATCACAACACAGCACCTCCAGAAACAAAAATAGCAAAACATTAGACCTACCTTTAGAAACTGCCTTCGACGTCCTAGGTTTCTCCTCTAGTCTGGCCATTTTGGCTTTCTTCTCAGTCTTGACAATGGTGGCTGTCTTCTTAGGCCGGCCTCTCTTGCCTTTTACTTTGAGGGCCGCAACTGTGATCTCATCGGAGACTGATGGCTCTGGGGCACTCTCGTCTTGGTGTACCTCGTCTGAAATATAATAAACATTACATTATTTCCAGCTTTGAATAGGGCCACCCCCAATCTTTACGTGGGTGTCGTTAAGGCGACTAAGGGTTTGTACCAGGGACGGGAGTCAGTATTCACCTATTGTTTATTAAGATCATTACTGTGATCACCAATCAGCCTGCCAAGAGTGGTGATTATGGAAAATCATAATTCAAATGGCAAAACAATGATGATGAGGGATTTTTTTCTAAATTAACTTAATTCTAACATTTTGTCAGCTAAATACTCATCAACAGTGTAATAACATTTCAGTATCAGTACTTTTTCTAAGGCAAGTTTCCCCCAATGGGCATTTGGGAGGCTTACGTTCAGCAGTGGATGTATTTTGGCTGATGATGATGTCATTACATAATGCTGATGCCCTGGTCCCGAAGAAGGCAGGGACGACGTATCGCCACTTTACGCGATCCTGACACACCTCAGCCTCACTCACATCCATCAGCCTTTTCATTCACACCAGCCTGTTTGATGATATCACCATGTTGATCCTGAAATGTCGTCTTAGTATGACTACCAGCCTAATTAACTTAATATTATAAATGCGATAGTGTGGATGTTTCTCCATTGCTCAATCATGCTTTAATAGCTAAATGTATTTTTCTCTCTGCTAGACCAGGAATATAATCTAAAAATAATATAATCTAAAGGAATTGGTTGTCACCCACACAAACTGTGGAAATAAATGGGTACTCTACCCACTCTACCCACTAACTTTTGACCTCTTGAGGTTACCCATCTCTGAATGTGTAGTGGTGAATTAGTGTTGTGATACATTAAGTACATGAACCTATAGGGTATAAAAATCAAACTATATCACATAACGAAAAAATCGTGATTAAATGTTTTTTTTTTAAAATACATGTTTTATTATTATTGTTCATAAGCAGGCAGTCGTGCAACTGATTTTATTGGCTTTTTTTAATTCATAATTTTTCCAACCCTGTATGACACCTAGTTCTAGCCATCTTATTTTATATATCTTATCCTCTTAGGGGGCCAGGAAGACCTGGCGACACTTCGACCCTTCAGGAGCTTTTGTGCCAAACCCCTGTCCACCAACAGTGCCCCAAGCCGATTTGGTGGACTTCACATACGCCTCAGAATTTCTTCTTTGGCATATGCAGGTTTCCTTAAGATATTTTCCTTCAGCGAAAAGCCTGTGGTATTATAAATAAACCGTACTTAAGTTTGGTAAAACTCATCGGTACGGGCGTAGTTCCAGCCATAATGAGTCTCTATATTGCGATACGCTTTCGCAGCTATAATATTATTAAAAAAGCGGGTACATGGTGTGGTCGTGCTGTCCTTTTGCAGCGTTACCCAATTTTAATATCTGGGTCATTATGTAACTGAAACTTAAACATAAATAAGACAAGAGGAAAAGAATGGATGCAAAGAGCAAAGGATAAAAAAGAGTGGAAGGAGGATATGGAATGTTATTTGAAAGAGTGGCAAGAAGTTTTTGAAGGAGGCCAGGGCTAAAAGGCTCTCTAAGACAATCACTTAAAATTAGAATCTATTTATTGATATTTTTAATTATGATATGATTAATGAATTATCTTTTTTTTTATATTTTTCTCAACTGTAAATTAATAATATGTTTTCATTTTCTATCAAATTGCTTGGGATTAAAGGTTTTTTTTTATTTTATTTATTTATTATGTAACTGAAACTAGCGCAGGCTGCGTGCGGGGCAGCGGTATTGGGATCCTGAAAATGATCAAAGAGAGGTTTGACGGTCCCATGTTGAAACCGATTACCAGTTATTTAAGAAACCAGCTAATAAGTGTACTAACATAGTATTAAGGCTTTACCAACACTATGGATGTATATCTGAACTAAATAAATAATAATATTTAATAATCTCCATGAAATTTTGCATACATATAACATGTGCCGTGAAGATGAACACAGGCTTTTTTTATCATGGGAAAATCTATTCCCACTGGAAAGAATCTATATACAACATACCGTCGACAAATTCCATCTCCTCTTCAAGGTACTCCACTTCGCCCTCCTCCACCTGCGGTTCCTCCGGCACTGCCTCGCACTTCATTGTGGTCTGGTATATTACCACTGTACAAAAAAGTTTATTATATAAAAAGTAAAAAAACAATAATTCTGTAGTCCCGATGTGTTAGGTTTTTGCCTGTCTAAAACTCATGGGTTAAATCCACATGGGACTGACAACTTGTACAGTTTTGCGTTGTGTGTACAGTAGTGTACAGGCACCCACATTACAGTCCATACAGAAGTGTGTATCTCAAATAATCAGCATTGTAATAAATATATAAATTAAAAGTAAAATAGCCCTTTACGACTGCATGCATATATTAATTGGTGTAACATGCTATTCATGTCTATTTTGATTGGTAAATTCTTTATTCATCAGTGAGCTAAGGCCTCCACTAGCCCCTTCCATTTTTGTCTATCCCAAGCCACTGCTCTCCACATCGCCCTGTTGTGTCCCTCAATTCAGCTGCAAAATAGATTACCTTTATGTCCAAACTGTCCCCTGCCGATCATATCAACGAACTTCTTCTCAGAGTCCAGGACTTGCTTCTTGAAGTTGCAAGCATCACGGAGCCGAGTGATGCACACCTCGCATATGAGGCGGCTTGGTCCGTTGGGGCCATCATTGTGTTGGGATATCTGGATTAGACAATAATAAATATATATAATGTAACATTTTGTTTACAAATACCAGGAATTGAAGTGGTAATTACAACAATTATTAAACATGGAACAAGCCCCATCAGTGAACACTTTTAAAAACAGACTAGACAAGTTTTTCAAAAACCAGTGTTGCAAGACGATTCAAAGACTTAATTAAATATACAAGATATAAGCATACCAGCAGCAGCAGCTCGCCTATTATCCCTACAATAATAATAATAAGTAACTATCTTGATAATAATAAAAATCATAAAACAATAATTAAATGATTTACTTGTATCAGAATGTGATTAGCCGCCACGGTTAAGGTGTACAATAGGGAGCGCTAAGGAAAATTACTCATTCCAATCGGAGATTTTTTTCCGTAGCACCCCCTTTTGTACTCTCTGACCGTTTGTCTTTAATGTAAATTGTGTCATCATCATCAGGTTATTTTTGTCTCCACTGCAGGAGCACAACCCTCTCTCATCTGCCGGAGACAGATGGAGGATTTGGCCTACACTCTCCTCGCTGGCCAGACGGGTTGGGGAGGCCTGATTGATGTTTTATAATATATTCCCTTAGTCGCCTTGTACGACATCCACGGGAAGAGTTGGAGGGGTCCTATTCTACTCTACCGGAAACCACACGGTAAATTGTGTAATTATGTTGAACTTTATTATTGGCTGTATAATTTTATAATAATTTCTAATTGTAATCTAATTGTTATGCTATGAAGTTTATGAAATAAAATAAATAAATATATACATAGAATATTAACACAAGTAGTAGCCTGGCTTCCAAACTAGGATTACCTATTCTATAGGTAGCCATGACTGTTATTCCATTCCCAAACTAGAATTTTCTCCTGTATGATGGGATTTAGACTAGGATTCTACATTCACAATTAACTGTCTGAATGACAGAGACCAACTTGTACAAAGGTAGGAATCGAACCCAGGACTGGACGCTCAAGTAGACCAAGGAAGTGATCAAAATAAAATATATTTTCCAATTTATATTTGTGATAGTTTCCAAGTTATATTAAACTTGTCGGTTGTATATAAGGCATGATAACTGTTATCTAGATTATCCTAGATACAAAACATTGTCTATTTCTACACTGTAGTATCTCACCTGAAAGGACCTAAGTGATCAATAAAATATCGATGTTTTTGAACATACAATATTCGCAACTTACGCTAATATCGAAGCATTCTAACAGCATGTCTGCATAAATCTCGGTATCATTCATCCAGGTATACTCCGAACCCAAGTCTTTGTAACACCCTTCAGACAGACAGCACCTACACAAGCCGGGGCTCTCCTTCACAACTATTTCGTCAAACTCCATTATTACGACACTAAATTATCATTCTATCACAAAACATACTAAAACTATTGAGGAATAAATTGAGAATTCCCGACAAGCGTCACTACCGCTGAATCGCTATACAACAACCGCCATTTTGATTTGTCTAGTTTGTTCGGCTTGGAACCAATCCATTGTTCCTGGTTTTTTTTTATAAGGCCATTATACATGTTGTAAAGAAACTAGCGCACTCTAGTAGCGAGTAGCATTTCTAGAAAGCAATTAGTATTCACATATATTCAATAGATAGCACTTTACTAATTTTACATTCCTATACACGCAGTTAAGGAGATCATTTGGACTTATATTCTATTTTTTATGCGTAATTGCGTATGAAGGAAAGCGTAATTGACATTGGAAAATGGAAATGGGATTGAAGAGAAGGCATCGGAAAACATTTTGTCTCCTACGGTTTTCCTATTGCTATTTTAATCTAATCATAATTCCTAGTGCGAACAATAAATTAAAACCATGGAGAATACCAGTGTGTGCCGCTGTTGCCTATCAAAAGGCTTACACAAAGATCTGAACTTTACATATTTTTGGTTCAACAAAAAGGAGATTTACGCTGATATGCTACATGAATGCTTCAATATTGTAGTGAGTATACTTTAAAAATAACTATCCTGTTAACAGAAATATAGCTGAGATATGTAAGAATATAATGCTTAGGTTAGTTGCTATCACAAGCATTAAAAGTCTGTTGAGGTACATGCAAAATCCTACTAATATTATAAACGCGAAAGTTTGTAAGTAAGGATGGATGTTTGTTACTCTTTCACGTTAAAGCTACTGAATGGATTTTAATGATTCTGGCGTGCGCTGCCAATACCGCTAGAATTACACATATGTAATGTATGATGAAATGTTTATCTTAAATAGTCCTACAAAAAAGCCAGCTACAGTGTATATATCTTATGTGTAAGCCATTATAGCCAAAATAATCAACCATCGTGATGAAACTTGGCACACATATAGGTTAGGTCCTGGAACAGGACATAGAATAGTTTTTATCCCGAAAAAACATCGCATTCCTACGGGAAATACATAATAATTTGTGATGTTAAGTTGTCCACGCAGACGAAGTCGTGGGCAACAGCTAGTAATACATATTTTAGTAAAGGGGTACCTATGTTTTAAGTATTCTAATGAGATTCCTATTAAAATCAAACCTTTTTCTGGCAGCTAAACTTAATAGTTTTATGCGAAATACAAGCAAAGGAGACACTGGTATAAGTAAAAAATAATATTTCCTTCACTCTTATTAAGTTCCATTATAAAAAAAAGAATAAAAAGAAAAGGAGGCACAAAAACGATTGATGGGGTTTCCGTCTGGCAGCAACACGAAACCCTTTGCAAATTTGTTGGTGGGTAGTTGTTAGAATTATGATAATAGGACAGGCTGCAGTGTTCTTTTGTGTATATTAAGATAGTAACTACGATCCCCAATCTATCTGCAAAGAGTGGTTATTATGGCAAATCCACTTGGAGAGCACTTCAGGAGCTGAAACACGCTAAGAAGTTTATCGGTAATACAGACACGGGTTTTACTAACGAAATCCTAAAATACGGGAAGACAGCAGTCCATCTCATCATAGGGGTTTTTGCCGGCCATCTCGATGTAAGGCACCTCATGCATAAGATGGGACTGTCAGAGGCTGTCAATTGTAGAGCCTGTGGAGAGGACAGCGAAATGGTGAGGCACCTGCTGTGTGCATGCAATGCACTAGCTGCAAGGCGAATAAATGTCCTGGGTGTGACTTATCCAGTACCCAAGGACTACAGGCTTCTGCCCCTTAGCTGCATAATAGATTTTATGCAGCGAACTGTAGGGGACCGAAGCACAGCATAGACAAAGGGGCTGACACAAAAGATCCCACAGGGTCGACGTGTCGCCGGGGACACCTGGCCCCCTATTAAAAGATAAGATAAGACAGCAAATCCACCAAAAGTGGCATTCTAGTGGGGAAGCTGATGTTGAGCAGTGGATATATATAGTGGATTACTACAGCTGATGATGGAATCTTCATTTAGTGTAAATAACCAAGACCTGCTGGAATTTTTTTAATGTAATTATTGATGATTAAGTCAGGATCAAAAGGACTTGGTTTGGGCTGCTACACCCATCATATACATTTTAGGATCTTGTGTTCTCCACACAAAACTTCTACCTACAAGTCAAATCTATTATTTTCCAGCTTTCCACAAGCTGCAACTCCAACTCTATTTGCGACTCTTGTATCAATAGTTTACGGAGCTCTCTGTTGTTCAGGAAGCAAGTTATCAGTGCTGAACAGGAGTTGTTGAACAGGATCACAGATTGTGTTGAAAATGGTGAGTTGAGCATAATGACATTTTAGACTTTGATAAACTATACTTCCTATTGTTTAAATAAATTATATTTCATACAAACAGCACTTCCTACTTTTTCTGGCATCTGTGTCCTATACCCATAGGTTGTTTGGGTGTGCAGGTTCCTAAGTATCAGTGAATACTTGCCAAGCTCTATGTTAATATTTGACAATGTATATTGTTGGCGCCTCCTTGCTGGAGTGCTTTTTATTTATATTTTATTTTTCAAGATTCGAATGCGGTGACAATTGACATTATAATTTTCTAAATCAATGTATTAGCCGATCCGAAAGTAAACGGAATTATTTTCAATGCAAGTTTTATTATTGAATAATCTACATTAATTGTTGGTCCAGCGACCGGATAATGAACTAGTCATCAAAAGTATTCAAGAGAAAACTACGAGGACGAGACATCTTCGACCGGGTGTGCAATATAATATTGGCATCGTCAACGGCGGTCGGGGATTAAAGCCAACCTTCAGCGTAACAGCGAGGTCTACAGGCTCTGCAGCGTCTACAAAGGTCCAAGTCAATGTAAAGCTCCGTACCTACTAGCGTAAACCACGGTATCAGAGCACTCATCTTACACCGACCCTTGCCGAACTCATCAAGCGCCGGCTGAACAAGGAAGCTTTGCGCGGTGTGGTTAGTGGACGGCCAATAGAAGGTGAGGTCATTCCATTTCATTCCTAAAGTGTCGATTCGTATGTTCGTACCTATTTTTTCAAAATTCAAAACCTCTGGAAGTTATTTATTCGTACCCCTTTCGTAAATAAAGCGTCAATATCATAAATAGGTACTGTGATTCATTTCTTTACTATACGAGCATCTATACGATTCCTTTTCAAAATTCAAAAATCTGGAAGTTATTCGTTCGGAATTATTTCGTAAATATAGCGTCAAACACATCGATTGAATAATTTAAATTCAATTTAATTTAATTCATTTTACGTTAAATTTGGTTTGAATTCTCTTTCGATTTCTACGAAATTTGAACTTGGTTTCATTTGTTTTTTGTTTCTACGAAAATGCCTGACACAAGAGAAACAATGTCAGATTCTGTCGATTCATTGCCAATTTTAATTCGTAAACGTGGTTCCGTAAAAATGCGTTTAACCAACTTTGACAAATACGTATTCAATTATCCTGTCGACATTAAGCTGCCGGACGAGGAACGGGATGCGTTAGAGTTACGTTTAACAAAAGTGGAAACATTGTTACTAGAGTATGATGATCTTCAGTTACAGATTGAATGTTTGTGTGAGGATCCTGACGAGCAATATATCGAACGCGAATTATTTGAAACCAAGTATTACAACGCAATTGTACGAGCGAGGGCTCTAGTGGCTCATTCTAAGCCGGTGCGGTCAAGCTGCAATGGTAGTCAGTTCCAGCCTGAGGTAGAGTGCGATCAGAAAACCAATGACAAATGTTCTGACACTCATCACAGTGGATGTTCTAAGAGTAGACCGTATCAAATTAAGATGCCACCAATATCTCTTCCTAAGTTCGACGGCAACTTTCAAAACTGGCTCGAATTTCGAGATACGTTTCTTTCTTTGGTGCATAACAATGATTCATTGGATACTATAAATAAGTTACATTATTTACGATCCAGTTTAGAAGGTAGAGCGTCGAGCGTGTTAAGTTCTCTTGAGTTTACATCAAAAAATTACTCAGTTGCATGGGATATGGTAGTTGAACGCTTTGACAACAATAAATTGCTTGTCAACAATTATATTAAGGCGCTGTTTGATGCAAAGCAACCGCGCGAGACTTCAAAAGATTTACGGGATTTGGTGGATGTTTTCAATAAAAATCTCCGTTCACTCGAGGCGTTAGGTGAAGTGATTTCCGGATGGGATACGCTTCTGGTCTACATACTGACCACTAAACTAGATTCCTGTACCTTTAAGGAGTGGGAGACTCATCGAAGCTCTCTTGAGGAAGTGAATTACGCTGCTCTCAACTCCTTTTTAAAGAAACGAGCAGATCTTCTAGAGAGTTTAGAGGGTCACAACAAAGCAAAGACATTGACGCCACCAAAGCCTATCGCTAATCGAGGTCTATTAACTGTCAACAACAATAGCTCTCAGTCTCCATGGAAGTGTGTAGTCTGCAAAGGTGACCACACAATTTATCATTGCGTCGATTTCCTCAAGGAGCCAATCACAAAGCGGATGGAAGTAGTGAACAAGTTAAAGCTTTGTCAGAATTGTCTCCGACTTGGACATGCAGTCAACAACTGCAGACATTCAAACTGTCGAGTTTGCAACAAGAGACATAACTCGCTGTTACATGTCAAAGACGAAGAGGCTTCTAACAAAGAAAAGGCAGAAACCTCCAAGATAGTAACTACAACGGCAAGAACGTCTCAACAAGTATTACTATCGACGGCGTGCGTGAAGTTATTTGACAATGAGGGAAACGCGCACTCAGTTCGTGCTTTACTAGATTGTGGAAGCACGTCATGTTTCATCACCGAAAAGCTCGCGAAGGTACTGCAGCCGAACATGATTCCCGTAAATACAACGGTTACAGGATTAAACAATCGTCCGTCATCGATCTGCAACAAGTGTGTTCTACGATTACAATCTGTTCATGACAAGTTTGAAGCAGCAATTGATTGTTATGTTATCCCACATATAACAGAGCCGTTGCCTGCTTATAAAATGAACATTGATGGCCTGCAGCTTCCCTCCGACATAGACTTAGCTGATCCAGAGTTTACTACGCCCGGTGACATTGATCTTCTCTTAGGAGCTGATATTTTCTGGAATCTCATCGAAACAAGAAGAATTAAGTTAGGCAAGGGTCAACCAACTCTGCAAGATACCAAGTTGGGTTGGGTTGTATCTGGAAGCGTTCCTACATCTCCAAAGATAAGGTGTCATTTTGCTTCTACTGTTGATGTTCATGAGCAGCTAACGAAGTTCTGGGAGCTCGAAGAAGTGTCCATGGTCAAGCCTTGGTCTGAAGACGAACACATTTGTGAGAAAATATTTAAGGAATCCACCGAGCGGCTTTCAGATGGAAGGTTTCTTGTCCAAGTGCCACTGAAACAAGAGGCAAGCGCACTTGGAGATTCGATCTCAATGGCTGAAAGAAGATTCCTATCGTTAGAAAGAAAATTAGTTACTAATCCAAAGCTGCTTAGTTCTTACAAAGAGTTTTTGGATGAATATGAAACTATGGATCATATGTTAAAGGTGACTGGTGAAGATAAGGTTGAGACAGCATACTACTTGCCTCATCATGCTGTTATCAGGGAAGACAGCTTAACAACGAAACTACGAGTAGTTTTCGACGCATCGATGAAGACGTCCAATGGTGTATCATTCAATGATATTCAGCTTGTCGGGCCTGTGGTGCAAGACGACATTTTAGCGATACTACTAAGATTCAGACAGCATGCAATAGTTATTTCTGCTGATATAGCTAAAATGTACCGACAGGTTCTAGTGCGTCCTGAACAACGACCATTACAACGGATCATTTGGCGTGACAACAGAAATGAGCCGTACACAATTTTCCAGCTCAATACCATCACGTATGGAACTGCATCAGCACCCTACTTGGCAATCAGATGTTTGAAGCAACTAGCTGATGATTGCGAAGATAGATCAATTGGCACAGTTATAGAGCATGATTTCTACGTCGATGACCTGCTTTCAGGAGCAGATTCTGTAGAAGAAGCCACGAGGATATGTCAACAGGTCAATAATCAGCTGTTGACTGGATGTTTTGAACTCAGAAAGTGGAGATCAAACAACGAAACCGTTCTCAAAAATCTGTCCGATGTAGCTGCAGATTGCGAATACACATTCAATGAATCTCCTGTGTCAAAAACACTGGGTTTGCTATGGAACAGCCAAATGGACACCCTGGGTTACAAGATAACAGTTTCAACGTCTGATGATAAACCTGTCACAAAAAGATCAATTTTGGCTACGATTTCTCAAATTTTTGATCCTTTGGGATTAGTATCGCCAACTGTTATACAAACAAAGGTACTACTTCAACAGCTATGGCTCCAGAAGTTGAATTGGGATGACCCAGTTCCAGTAGACACTTCAAGTCGTTGGATGGAAATTGTAAAAACTTTGAGCCACCTCAATATCGTGTCCATTCCAAGACATATATCGCAAAGTACTCAACGTTTGTTTGAAGTCCATATATTTAGTGATGCTTCTGAAGTAGCCTGTGGTGCATGCGCATATGTCAGATCAATTAATAACAATGATACAGTCCACATTAGCTTGCTATGTGCCAAAGCCAAGGTCTCACCATTAAAATCAACGACCTTGCCGAGACTCGAACTTTGCGGTGCTCTCGTAGCTTCTCGATTATGCGAAAAGATAAAGAAATCGCTGAGAGTCAGCATAGACAAATTCGTTTTCTGGTGTGACTCATCTATTGTTCTTGGGTGGCTAGGAACCCAACCGAACAATCTGAAGACGTTCGTACGCAATCGAGTATCGAAGATACAAGAGGCTACTGCTCCCCATACTTGGAGATATGTTGCTAGTGAAGCAAACCCGGCCGATGTCCTCTCTCGAGGTATTAAGGCTGATGTTATTGAAAAACATGAACTATGGTGGCAGGGGCCACCATTCCTAAGATTAGACGAAAAACAATGGCCTACGCATAAATACATTAATGCTGTTGAATTACCTGAACAACGTATAGTCTCAAATGTCGTGAATGAACCACAAAGCTTAGTCGAAAGAATTCTTACACGTTGTTCAACCTTAATAAAGGCGAAGCGAGTCATGGCATACGTTTTACGATTCATCAGCAAAGCAAGAAAAGTTCAAACAGCACATCATCATAGTGAGTCGCTATCGTGTGATGAACTAGACGAAGCACTTACTGTTTTAATCAAGGATGTCCAAGCAAGACATTTCTCAAAGGAGATTGATATATTAAGTTCAAAGAACAAAAAGCTTCCACCTAAAAGTTCGATCATCAAGTTACATGCGTTCATCTGTCCTAAAGGTCTTTTACGTATACAAGGTAGGCTGTCACAATCGAAAGCAAGTTATGATGTAAGGCATCCTATCATTTTACCAAAGCGTGATTCTTTATCAACAAAGGTCTTTGAAGACCAGCACCGCCGCTTAATGCATGCGGGACCTCAGTTACTGTTAGCAGAAGTACGACAACGATACTGGCCTATCGGTGGCAGAAATTTAGCGAGATCAATAGTTCATAAGTGTGTTACATGTATCAAGCTAGCCGCTCGAGTCAATTATCCTGTTATGGGTGACTTGCCATCTGCTAGGGTCGAAGCTGTAGCTCCGTTTGATGTGACTGGAATTGACTACGCGGGTCCTATCATGATAAGCAGCAAAAAGGGACGAGGTGCTAAATATGTCAAGGCGTACATTTGCGTTTTTGTTTGTTTTGCAACAAAGGCAATTCATTTAGAATTAGCTACGGACTTGACTAGTGTCACATTTATTTTGGCACTCAAACGATTTATTGCTCGTCGAGGAAAGCCATCTCATATTCATTGTGACAATGGATCCAATTTTGTAGGCGGTTGGAATGAAATTAAACCAAAATTGAGTGACGATTTCGCAAATGAAGGTATACAGTTTCATTTCATTCCACCCCACGCTCCCCACTTTGGTGGTTTATGGGAAGCTGGCGTTAAATCGACAAAACATCATCTTAAACGAAGTTTAGGCTTGGCTCATCTCACTTATGAGGAGCTGACAACTACGCTGTCTCAAATTGAAGCCATTTTAAATTCACGTCCGCTTACACCATTATCATCATCGCCTAATGATTTAGTCCCATTAACACCTGGTCACTTTCTCATTGGTCGTCCGCTCACTGCATTGCCGGAGCCAACTTGTACAACCAGCAACGCAAGACAGAGGCATGAAAGGGTCGAAGAATTGCGACAAAGATTTTGGTGTAGATGGAGGAAAGAATACCTATCGCAATTAGAAGAGCGCACAAAATGGAATAACAAAGTTCCATCCATCGATGTTGGCGACTTGGTAGTCGTAAAGGAAGATTTTGCTGCGCCTCTTAAGTGGCATATGGGTAGAGTGGTGGCGACGCACCCAGGGCACGATGGCGTCGTCCGTGTCGTCGAGGTTTTCACCGGCTCGGGCACATGTCGTCGTCCAGTCACGAAGATCGTCCCGCTGACCTCAAGCGTCTGATTGAAGTCAAGACCTTCAAGGGGGCCGGCATGTTGGCGCCTCCTTGCTGGAGTGCTTTTTATTTATATTTTATTTTTCAAGATTCGAATGCGGTGACAATTGACATTATAATTTTCTAAATCAATGTATTAGCCGATCCGAAAGTAAACGGAATTATTTTCAATGCAAGTTTTATTATTGAATAATCTACAATATAATGGATGATATGGGTATCTCACAGTTGTTTAGAAGAATTCTCATAAACCCTGGATTGTATTGTTAAAACTCCATAATTATTACTTCCTGTATGTAAATATATTTTTTTGCAATACAGAATATTGTAATGTATTATTATTTCGTTAATTATTATTATTATTATGGGGATAATAGGCGAGCAGCAATTTGCTGGTATGCCTATATCTGAACTGGTGTATTTTGTCACTGTTTCTCTGTTTTAGAATATAAAAAAATAATAGTCTATAATAGATGCCACTGTTGGACATAGGCCTACCCTCATCATGAGAATATATGGGTTCACTACACTGATCCAGTGTGGGTTGGTGGAACCAGCTTAGAAGCTGTTAATAAATTGATAACTGAATCGAGATGTCTTTTGGAGTGAAAATCCTAATATTGCATTTAGTTTTGGACTTTTTAAATGTTAAATAAAATAAATAAACTTACATTATACAATACACTTGTCTAATCCCAAAGTAGGATTTTCTCATGTGCTATGGAAATTAAGGATAGGACAATTCACAAATATAACATCCAGCCACCAACTTGTACAAATTGTACAAAGTCGTCTGTCCCGGTGGGAATCGAACCCAAGATGTCTGGCGCTTGAGTCCAATGTACAAGTCACTAGGCAGTCGATATCATCTTTACAACTTTTCCCCAAGATGAATTTTATTGTTAAAACATTTTATATACACGTTTAATCAACAGGCCATTCTACGTGAACCACTTGGTCTATCCATGGGATGGATTGATGACTACATTACAGACAAACAATTAACTATAATAAAATTCCTTTTCTTGATTTTCCAGAAGAGAAACCAGTTGAAGTGAAGTTGGAACCGAAACTGTCCAGTGGTGACGAATCTGACGACTACTTTTTGGCGGATGCAGGTACAGTCGGTGCCCTATGATTTTAAAATGGTGTACAAAAAAAAGCAACTCAATACATTTGTTTTTCACTGCGGAAGGCCAAAGTTCTGTGATATAATTTTCGTAAAAAAATTATGGACTTGCCATAAACATGGAAAAGATTTTGTATGCGATTGACAAGGCTAGTACAGTAGTACTAGCCTTGTCTATTATACGTCTACATAGTAGTAACTATTCAACAGATTTTCATGTTTTTATTCGTACAATAAAGACAAACTGATATCAGGAACTTTCTGTCAATTTAAAAAAATTCTCAAAAACAGTTAAATTTATACTGGGTTCAAGTTTTGAAATTATGGTAAACCATGAACCAGTCTACCATTCCCCTAAGTATGACATACTATTTTGTGGGACACCTGTATAAAATATTATGTTCTAAACTGAGTCCCCAATAACCCATTTACCATTCACAAAATAAAAATTTTGATTTTTAATTAGTATGGCGTATGCGCTATAACTATTTTGCAGAGCATTTTATTTTTTAAATTATTAAAATCCATCAAGAAATGACAAAGTTATCAAAGTTTATTTAACGCAACTTTTCATAACGCGCGCGCTTTTGTATGCCGACGTAACTTGTTACAACCCGCGCGTGATGGTCTCCCCCTCTCGCTCGGATTTCTTTCACCAGAGCGGTGTCGCACAAAAACGTGACTGGACCTGATTCCTATGTAGGGAAAAGCTAATAAAAAAATATATCTACAGTGCGGAACATCTCCGAGGAGAAAATAAAGCTTGAAGTGAACGAGCCAAAGAAGAAGTCTGGACCGAAGAGGAGTCGAAAGAGCAGTAAGGGGGCGAAAGGAGACGGCTCGTGGCGCTCGAGCAAGATCAAAACTCTAGTCAGTAGGCTGGCCACTTCTATCAGTAAGTTAATATCATATACCACATCATTAGCCTTACCATATGCCATCATCATCAGCCCAAATACTAAGCAGAACCGACGGCCGTTGGGGCAGACGAGTTCTGGAATGGAGACCGCGGATAGGCACGCGCAGGGTGGGACGATCGCAGCGCCGACAGATGGACCTGAAGATCAAATCGATGATGACATCAAAAAGCATTTTTGATGTCACCAACCAAACAACCTATGTTATCGTAAGTACCTGTGCCTTTACGAAAGCCATATTGATTGGAAGGAATTAAGTTTGGAAGATTTTAAGTAAAATACTAGGAATATTTCATTTTCAAAAAAAAAAATTTCAGCGCCCCCTTTTGTACACCCTAACCTATATTTCTAAGATTTGTGTGCAATAAAGTATATTAATTCATTATACTAAAATAACAATTAAACGCTTCCAGATTCCTGTGACCTCCCAGAAATAAAGATAAAGAAAAAAGAACGCTTGGCGTCGCGCCGCAAGATCACAATCACACAAGAACCCTACAGAGACTCCAAAATCAACCTCATGTGGACTTCTCGAAGCAGTCTGGACAAAGGAAAACATAAGTCGAACCTTCAAACTGTACTTAAATATTCAAACGTCACACCATTTAAGAACAAATCTCTACTAGGTTACATCTGTGGGTACTGTGAGGCAAAGTTCCCAGATCCCATCGATCTCCGATCCCATACCAAATTGGATCACAAAAAGGAACGATTGAATTTCAAATCAAACTTCGACATGACAGAGTACAACGTGAACGTTGATGTTACAGACTTAATTTGTACCTTATGTGATATGAAAATTGATGACTTGAGTAACTTAAAAGATCACTTAATCAACGTCCACGATAAACATATTTACACCGATATTAAAGATCACATATTACAGTTTAAATTAAAGAAAGGTGATGTGTATGACTGCGCGATGTGCACAGCTACATATGAGACATTTAAAATGTTAAAACAGCACATGAATAAGCATTACAGTAACTACACGTGTCTAAAATGTGATACACCGTTCGCTACAAAACGATCTCTGAACGCTCACCGATCGACACACCAGGAAGGGAGTTTTAAGTGTGACCATTGTGAAAAAGTGTTTGCTAGTAAAAATAAGAAGCAATATCACGAGAAGACTAAACATTTGGGTACTAGGAACATTAGCAACTGCCCGTACTGCAACGAACCGTTCCGGAGTTACTATCAGAGAAACCAGCATTTGATAAAAGTGCATAACACGGAAGCTCAATACAAATGCAACGTCTGTAATAAATCATATATTCTCAAGTCTTTGCTAATGTATCATATAAAAAAGAATCACTTAATGGAGCGGAATTGCCAGTGTACTGAGTGTGGGTATAGATTCTTCAGTAAAAAGGCTTTAAAAGCGCATATGGTTAAGCATACTGGGGAAAGGAATTTCGCGTGTGAAGTCTGCCATAAGTCGTACGCAAGGAAGTATACGTTGAGGGAACATATGCGGATACATAACAACGATAGGAGGTTCAAGTGCGACGTGTGCGCGATGTCTTTCGTCCAGAAGTGCAGTTTGAAAAGTCATTTATTGTCCAATCATGGAATTAGTATGGCGGCCAGTGATATTACTTCCTCTTAACAGCTTATAGTGCTGCTAGCATGTTTATTTCCTGTGATGAAAAATATGGTCTCTAATTTCAAGATCTCAGCAATTCCTGGAGCGCCAGAAGTCCGTTTCGACTTAGTACTAGTTAGTCCCGGTCTGAGGATCATATAATTTGCGATTATGCGATTTAAATTGCAGAGCATTTTACCTTTTAAATTGTTAAAATCCATCAAGAAATGACGAAGTTATTAAAGTTTATTTAACGCTACTTCTCAAAACGCGCGCGCTTTTTATGTTGATGTCACTTGTTGCAACCCGCGCGCGATATTCTCGCCCTCGCTCGGATTACACCAAAAAAAGAGTTTATTAGGTGTAGAAGGTATTCTTGCATTTTGGCACAATACAATATTTTTGACTTTATCACCACTAAAATCAAACCTTTCTATCAAAATTTCGTCTGATGATGAATGTATGGAAGCTTCAGTAGTAGCTAGCTCGCTGAGTGGAAATGTAAGGAACATTGCCCTTCTGTAATAGAGTATATATTAGTCTGCTCTCCAGGCGTTTGGTTTTTGTGTAAATTTTGTGTATATAACTATTATTGTAAATATTAAAAAAGGAAGCGAATGTAGCGCGAAGATTTTTATATGTGTTTATAAATATAAATTAAACAAACATTGTGTTGTGAACATTTATAATATATATAATAAAATAATATTAATTGCAATAAATTAGTTAAAAACTCGTTTATTCTTTATTTATTTCACCTGTCAAAGCAAAACCAGACTGTCCGCATTGAAAAGACAAGCATCGGATTGTCCTCTCTGTTTCAAATAGGTACTATGGCTTTCAATTCAATTCAAATATTCTTTACTGTGCACCAAAACAAATACATTTTTTAATAAAAACAAAACTTACAGTTTGACGACCTCCGTGGCGGAACGGGTAGCTCTCGGCCTGCCACGCCGGAGGTTGCGGGTTCGAATCCCGCTAGGGGCAAATGTTCGTATGATGAATATGAATGTTTGTACCCAAGTCTTGGATGTTTATATATTTATTTAAGTATGTATATACGTTATCTAGTAACCATAACACAGGCTCTGCCTAGTTTGGGACTGGATAATTGCTGTGAATGTCTGACATATTTATTATAGAAGGATGAATTTAGTGTACAACGGCGGCCTTATCGCTTTCAGCGATTTCTTACAGGCAACGTTCAAGGTATTATATACATACATACGGCTTTGTATGTATATAATACCTAGCTTTTGCCCGCGACTTCGTCCGCGTAGGTTTCGATATTTACACATCTTGAATTACAAAATCATTTTCGTAACCAACGTCCCCTAAACCCCTAAAAAATGACATTCATATCGATTAATTTGGTTTCCCGTAGGAATGAGATGTTTTCTGTGATAAAAACTATCATATGTCCTATTGCAGGACCTAACCTATAGGTACATACATATGCATAATGCTCACGCCTTGGTCCCAGAAGGGTAGGCAGAGACGATGGATCGCCACTTTGCGCAATCCTGACACACCTCACTAGCCTCACTCACATTCATCAACCTTTTCATGCACCTCCTTTTGTTCTTCTCACTGCGGACCCAGCCTTTTTGAGGACGTTACTAATTTGATCCTTGAATGTCCTCTTAGGACGACCTCTAGCTGTAGTTCCTATATGTGTGCCAAGTTTCATCCCGATCCGTCCAGTGATTGAAGCGTGATTGAGTAACAAACATCCAACTTGTGCATTTATAATATTAGTAGTAATATTAGATCAAAATTCTAATCTCAAACTAGGAGTTTATCTTGTGCTATGGGAATTAAACAAGCATATGGCCTCCCCAACCCGTCTGGCCAGCGCGGGGAGTGCAGGCCAAATCCTCCGTCTGTCTCCGACAGATGGGCGAGGATTGTGCTCCTTCAGTGGAGACAAAAATAAGCTGATGATGATGACAAGTCACAAATATAACATCCAGACCGGAAAGTAATGTAGCTGTGGTGTTGAACCCCAGAAAGGGGATAAAAGGGAGACGGAATAGATTACTTGTAGGGGAATCTAGCACCTCCCCCCTATTTTTAGATAGTAGGTATGCAATATAAGAATATAACAAAGAAGTACAATTATAATGTTCGGTACTATTCAGATTGCGATGATTACATTTGGAGCTGTAGTGGGCGTGGGCGCAGACGTCAGAGTCTGATGGAGAGTGAGATTAAAAATATTAGTGTTGTCCACGCGAGCGAAGCCGCGGGCACAGCTAGTGCTTGAATAAAACTCAAAATACAATAAATGCTTTTATTATCATTAATAAATAACGTATAAACATAATAACAGTATTCACAGAACAAATTCTAAATGTACAGTGGGCCACACGTCAGTTTTGTATTGAACCTGGCTACCCACTAGCAAACCAATAACAATAAGACTCAATTTACACCACCGCCGCGGAATGGAATGGAAGCGTTCATGACGCAAAAAAGCGCGCGACCTTTTTTTAGCTCGTATTTACAAGACATAAAGTTCATTATGCTATGTACAAAAAAAGCAGGTATACTCTCAACATGCTCACCCCACTAGTGGAAGGGACAGCAACTGTTCACTTCTGACATCAAGACACTGCTATAGTATCGTAGGGCTAGTGGGTACAATCACATATCTCCACTCGTACATTACACACGTCTGTAAATACACATAAATACACATTTAGGAGAAACTCCTAGTTTGGGGAAGTGTCTGTAATATTAAATTTTTTGTATATAGCATAATGAACTTCATGTCTACACATAAATACACATACTCACACACAAACATACACTTACACACAATCTCTAGAAGCAAAGGAAAAGAGCAATTCTCTCAAAGCAATGGAAAAGCGGGCCACTTGGCACTAGTATTTTGCAAAATAATAGGTGGCCTCCAACCACTGTACCATAGCTTAAGGATAAACTGTGAACGAAATAAAAAATATTTGAATTTGAATTTCGTTGCAAAAAGTCGCTCACGGTCGCGGAATGTCGCGGCGGTGCAAATTGAGCCTAAATGATACGCCAATGAACAGGTAGTTTTAAGTCAATTTTAGATAGAACTATGACGGTTAATCTCAGCTGTATAGGTATTCAGCACTATGGGCCTTTAAGTACAAACCAATTACAATAAATACTACATATTTTTCTGCATTATTTCTTATGTCTAAAATCGACGTCATGGTTCCTTATAACAAATTACTCCATCTTTTACAGTTTCTGACACAGAAAGTAGATATAGGTAGAAGGGTGAATAAGGCGCGACACGCATGCCAACTATGTGCAATATATTGCATGAACTATCAAACGCTTACTCATTCCGCGCCGAGTCTAGATTAAACGGCTAAAATTACAAATGAATTACACGTTCTGAGGCGAATTTTGTCACTGGTAAGACAATTTAAATGTTGTTGACTTTAGGAACTTAAAATAATTTAGGTTACTTTTAAATCCATTGCGTAGTATCGTTAAGTATCCAAACTTAGGCACTTCAGCCAGCGCAGTGGAAACTGAACTATGGACAATCTCACAACACTGTTCGCTCATTGATTGCGGTAGTGCTTGACTACTTGTTTGTCGATAATAATAAAAACCGGTCTTGAACTGAAGTACTTTAAAAATGAATTTCAATAGAAAGAATCTATAAGTAATGAATACTAGTGCAACTAATAAATTTATAATTAATACAGAGTGAACCAAATTATCATACTAACAACGTATGTGCGACGTCACCGCGTGGCATGAAGGGTGCGCGGGGGGCAAGCGCGAGACTGAAGTAAACACGTAGGAACCACTCTACCTATTCCACAATGCTTTAAGACAAAAGTCTTTAATCAGTGCGTCCTGCCTGTCATGACCTACGGTGCAGAAACGTGGACACTGACGGTGGGCCTGATCCACAGGTTCCAAGTCGCTCAGCGAGCTATGGAGAGGGCTATGCTCGGCGTATCTTTGAAGGATATGATTCGTAATGAGGAGATCCGACGAAGAACGAAGGTGACCGACATAGCCGAAAGGATTAGCAGGCTGAAGTGGCAGTGGGCGGGCCACATCTGTCGCAGAACCGACGGCCGTTGGGGCAGACGAGTTCTGGAGTGGAGACCATGGATTGGCACGCGCTGGGTGGGACGCCCCGCCGCCAGATGGACCGACGACCTAAAGAAGGTGGCCGGAAGCGGCTGGATGCGGAGGGCGGAGGACCGGGTGTGGTGGCGTTCATTGGGGAAGGCCTATGTCCAGCAGTGGACGTCTAAGGCTGACATGATGATGATGATGAACCACTCTACCTAGCTCTACTTTCTGTGGTTTCTGGCTTCCCCATACTGACAGATCGTGATAAAATATACTGTATGTTAACGCGAGGCACCTGTACAAATAATAAAAAATTATATTGTCACCCTTTTATGGAAGAACATTTTGTGATTATATTACAAAACAACGCGCTCTCGTCCAACTACAAAGACAATTCATATCTCCAAAGAATCATATTTGTAGTCTGAAATAAAACATACTTATTTGTATATACAGGGTGTCATCGTTAAGTCGACAGGCGATTATTTTATTAATATAAAACATGTGAAAAAACTTTGAACTGATATCTAAACAAAGATTTTGCATTAAGTACTTCGTATTTTACTGTATTAGAAGATACTTCGTTTTATTTTACACGTTAGGTAACGTAGTTTCTAAATCTCTAAAAATATGGAAATTTAAGGCTTAATGTATGGGAGTGATAAAAGTCAAGATTATGGATATGCCGCGATTATTTAAAAAAAAAGTTGTTCATGTCATTTTACTCATTACACTTGTCCTTTCGGTTACTCTAAGGTTGACTGGAAGAGATCCCTAAGTGGGATATCCAGCCTTTGTACACAGTTTAACTCCTTAGTTTGCGATCAAAAACTATATGTATAAAGTGGACCGATGGGTAAAGTGGACCAATGGGGAAAGTGGACCGAAGAGGAAAGTGGACCGAAGAGGAAAGTTGACCATTTGGACAAGTAGACCGATGGGGAAAGTAGACCGATCGCTCCGGAGCGCTCATTAGCAGTGATCAGAGTAGGGGCGATTTCCGGGCAATGAACTCAAACGTACATGTAACTATGGAGATGCCAGCATTATAAAATTATCGAGAACTTTGTTACACAGGTATTTTACATACAAAAGATAGCTGTGGGTACCCTATCAAGATAGAATGGTGAAGTGTGCCAACAATCTGCAATACATTGCATAAACTATCAAATGCTTACTCGTTCCGCGCATAGTCAAGGTCGGGTAAACATAGACAAAAAAAATCTGCAAGAATACCATATTGCTCGGTTTCTAACTGCATAATTGTATCTCCTCACTAGAAACGTGACCGCGACGCATAAAAAATGCGCGGGAGGAACGCGCTGTGACCGAAAATCGGCACACGCGGAACTGAAGTAAACAAATGTCTTAACCGTTCTATCTTGATAGGATTTCTGTGTCTGTACCTACTCTGACCACTGCTTATGAGGCAACCGAGGCAACATAGTTTCAATATCCGTTCAAAGTTTTTTGTTATCTCTTATATTTGGGGAATAATCGCCTGGCCTAGCATAAAAAACGCGCGCGCTTTTTATGTCGACTTAACTTGGTACAACGCGAGCGCCATGTTCTCGCCCTCTCGCTCGGAGTTCATTCGCGGCTCTGCGTCGCGCGTTTTGATTACGCCAGACTGCGCTAGTGTACTGATGACGTTACCCTGTATATTGGGCTTACACTGCCCCTTAGCATAGTCACATTAAATATTATATCGTCAATGGAAAGGTAAAAACGCTAATGCGCCAGTTTGACAACTTTACAGGAGAGAGGTTTAAGTTTTTTCGGAAAAAAATAATATCTCGTTTTCCATGTGGAGTATTTTTATGTATATTTCATTCCAGATTAATAGTCCTATGAAAACCAACGCTATTTACGTCTCGGTAACATATACATGAAAGGGTCACCAGCAGCAAAAATAGGTTTGTATTACCAAGTAAACTTTGCGGTCCACTTAGGAACACCATCTATTGTGTATTTTGTTTTCGAGACGCAAATGCGTTTGTTTTCATAGGACTATTAATCTGGAATGAAATATAGACAGATCGACGCAGAACAAAAATACAGTCGAATGGTATATATAACTTATTTTCGACCAATGCTTCGCTTTAGCGTTTTTACCTTTCCACTGACGACATGTATAACATAATACTTAGTTTTTTAAAACAATATAAACAATTATTTACAATAATTAATAACCATATATACAACAATTCAGAGTCCAAACAGCTCCAACAAAATATAACTGTATAATATTCCGTTACAGAGGAATAAAACAAATTAGAAGCCTATACATGTTCGACTGTCGGCTAAAGGCTTTCTCCTTATAGAACTCCGCTCCCGGCCCCGCCGCCAGGTAGACTGACAACCTGAAGGTGGCCGGTAGCGGCTGGATGCGGAGGGCAGAGGGCAGGGTGTGGTGACGTTCATTGGGGAAGGCCTATGTCCAGCAGTGGACTTCTAGGGGCTGACATGATGATATAGAAGTAACACAGTAACAATATAACGCATTTAGGAAATGTAAGGGGTTTAGAGAGTGGGGCGTGCCATCGTGAACTGTACATTCTACATAGATCACTATAGTTATTTTGTAACACTGTGTATCCTTAAACAATATATCGATGGGTCAATTCAATAGGGGAACAACTCAATAAAAGGGGTAAGCGGAAGAGAGGCAAGTGTTTATGACCTGTCAAACAACGGTTACTTATATTAAGGGTATTAGACAACGATCTCTATGTACTACTAGATTGAGCGTTCCAAACTATCGCTTTGTTCCACGCAAGTAGCCACAACTCTTTCACATTCACAATGAAACTTGTGCAGTTACTACGCAGAACATTTAATTATTACTAAATATTGACGCTACGGTTAAATAATGTCAACATTTAGTAAATAATTATACTAGCCACAAGTAGCCACAACTCTTTCACATCAGAATGTGAAAGAGTTGTGGCTACTTGGATTGTTTGGAACGCTTCATCTAGTAGTACATAGAGATCGTTGGTATTAGATCACATTACAAGATACAAGTATAACCAGGAACAACTTGTACAAAATGAGGATCAACCACATGATATTTTTGATTTGTAATTAGTATGGCGTACGCGCTATGCAACGCAGAGAATTTTCTTTTTTAAATTATTAAAAACCATCAAGAAACGACGAAGTTATTAAAGTTTATTTAACGTATCTTTTCAAAACGCGCGCGCTTTTTATGTCGTTTTAACTTGTAACAACCCGCGCGCCATGTTCTCTCCCTCTCGCTCGGAGTTCATTCGCGGCTCTGTGTCGCGTGTTTTGTTTACGCCAGACTGCGCTAGTGTGCTGATGACGTTACTTTCGTTTTTGGAACTATTGCACTGAAATTTTGATCCGATTTAAATCATTTTTTCATACTTTTACTGGGGTTTTTAGCGCTAAATATCTGGCATACTTAACAAAAAATGGCTGATCCTCATTGTATAGAAATCAAACCCAAAGAACGAAGCAGCATTCAATTTTAGTTTGTTATCGACTACCCCATTGGACTAATATTCGGGCATTAAGGACGTGGGCTCGATTCCTCGGGGTGTTTATTTGCTATGATTAACACGCATGACAAAAAGATTATCGCAGTAATTATCTGAATATACACAGGAGAACGCTGCTGCCCGTCCAAGGAGCAATCCCTTAGTCGCCTTGACTCTAACCGTCCAGACTGATTGTCTATGATCCCATAACTATTACGTCATCGGACTGCCCGATTCTCTGGTGTTCTCGTATTCGGTCAATGTGATCCCATGATTCGACAACATGTGACTTTTCAAACTACATTTCTGGACGAACGCTAAACCGCACACTCCACACTTAAACCTCCTATCATTATTATGTATCCTCATGTGTTCTCTTAAGGTCTTTTTTCGCGCGTACGCCTTATGACACACTTGGCATTTGTAAACTCTCTCCCCGTTGTGTTTAATCATATGCTCGTCTAACGATTGTTTTATAAAGAACCCTTGACCGCATTCCGCGCATATATGATTTCGCTCCATAAGGTGCACTTTTTTTATATGAGAAGTCAACTTTGACTTCAAAATGAAGGACTTATCACATATATTACACTTATATGTAGCTGCGGCTGTGTTATGCTCTAAGGACATATGCCTGTTCCTTTGATAGTAACTCGTGAAGGACTTATCACATTGTGGACAGCTCGTCGTGTACCTAGCGCTGGTGTTGTGTGTATATTTCTCATGACACATCTTCCTAACTCTCGTGGTGAACACTTTGTCGCAGAACGAGCAGATGAAATTCCCAACTTCATGCGTCCTTTGGTGGTTTTTTAATCTATGCTTGTTTATGAAGCCCACGTCACACACTTCACAGATATAGTTTCTGTAATGTCCGTTCATGTGTTGTAGTAACATTTTGAAGGTCTCAAAAGTGGAATTACACAAAGCACAATTCATCATTTCATCGCTCGTCAACTTGAACTCCAAAATGTAATCGTTGACATCCGCATAGAACTTCACGTCGTGTTCTTTCATTAAATGCTTCTTTAGATTCGAAATCAAATCGATTTTGGTTTCGCAAATATTACATTTCAAATCAGTTATATCCATTTTGAGGGACAGGTTACTTTTGTCGCGGCATTTCTCGTGGAACTCCTCGCATTTGTGTTTCGTTTGTATGTGAAGTTTCAACTCTGCTACGTCCGCATAAGTTCCTTTACAGTATGCGCAAATAATTCCTGCTATGGTCTTGTTGGAAAACGGTGTGCAGTTTGAATATTTGAGTAGGTTTTCGATGTTGACTTTGTGTTTTTTGTTTTCAGTGAGATTTCCGATTCGGAGGCCAGTCATGTTGCCGGAGGACGGTTGGTCCATTTGCGAGAGGGCCCGAAAGGTGAACTTAAGTGGACCAGTGTGCAGCTTTTTGGATTTTCGATCTGCGAAAAAATAATAAATAACGTGAATCTACATCTACATCTAGATCAGATAGAATGGTCAGTTATACATATCAGTGCAGTGGCAGAGAATACTACTAATATTATAAATGAGAAAGTTTGGATATTTGGATGTTTGTTACTCAATCACGCTTTAACACTTTAGCACATATAGGTCCTGGAATAGGACATAGAATAGTTTTTATCCCGAAAAAACATCCCATTCCTGCGGGAAATACATAATAATTTGTGATGTCAAGTTGTCCACGCGGACGAAGTCGCGGGCAACAGCTAGTACTAAATATTAATACGTACACAAGATTATAACAGAATGGTACCCTAGATCATTCAAAAGAAAAAGGGGAAGACCCTTGAAGATGGGATGATGACATAAGTAAAATAGCGGGAGCGATATGGTCCAAGATGACCAGAAACCGGGAAAAGTGGAAGAGTCTGGAGGAGGCCTTTGTCAGAGGATAAGCTGGGGGAGAAACGATGGCTACCGAGGAGCCCAAGTTACCATAATTATTTACATTGTACAGATTATTTTTTAAACTTAGAGGTAACTTAACAAATGTAAAGTGAAGCAAAGAACCAGAATAAAAGCTATTTTTATTTTATTTATTTTACAGAAGCGACACTCGACTTCCCCGCCAGTTTATCTTCGCCCGCAAAACAGAGCACGGCTGGCAGTAAGCACTACTGGGCTGGCGCCGCCTGCCAGCGCCAGGCGATCGACGCTTTCAGTTAAAAAGAGAAGCACTTATGTTGTTAACGTACAATGTTGTCCCACTCTCAAGTGCAGCAGCCGGCCCTATTTTTTTAAACGAAGATTGAATAGATATCTTCTGAGTACGCGAGCTCCACCTTCGTCACTTACGATCAGATGAGATTGGGGTCAAGCGAATCGAAACCCATCAGGAATATAAAAATTTGTACTGTCTACGATAGACGGTCGAGGTCAGCGACGATAAAAAATACTTTAAGCGTAGCGCTTGTATCTACGAGTATGCAAAGTCGCAGGCAAAGTTAGTTAATAAATAACAAACCATGTTTACTCTTGTCGAGCACGAGGGACCGTTTCTTCCCGCTGCGTTTCCTCTCCTTGCGTTTCACGGTGACGTCATTGAGTCCCAGGATCTCTGCCAGTTTCTTGTCGTCCTCATCTTGGAAGCCGTCGAAGTCAGACATCTCCTCTTTGAGAGCTGAAAATCATGTAGTCATAGGGTCCACTATCTCATTATGTCGGTTGACCGCCTTGTTGGCCTAGTCGCTTGGACTTTAAGACTTGAGTATCAAAGCACAGAATACTAAATTTTACTACATAAAGAATCGACATTCACCTCCCCTCGGCTGTTCAACGTCGCCAGCAGAGGTATGGCTAGGAGTACGTACTACAGAGTCACGCCATTCAAATGACGTGTAGTAACATAGCCAGTTAAAAAGAGAAGCACTTACTCGTATGTGTTGACGTATAACAATGACAATCCCAATGACTGGACTTGCGGGTTTTTGTGGCAAGTGCATATTTGTGAATTGTCTTATCCTTATTTAATTACCAGAGCACATGAGAACATCCTAAATTGGGATTAGACAAGTGTATAAGTACTCAAACTACATGTGTTCCAGACTTTATACAGAATACAATAGCAATAATAAATTGTTTTAATGTTTTTTTTCACATACCTAAGAAAACTATATCATTGTCGTCGTCCGGATCCGCCACCTCTTCTTTAACTTTCGTCGATTCTTCTGAAAATTTTACAATAACAATTTCAGAGTTTTACATCAATATTTCGGAAAAATATTATTTTACATATGTGCCCAATTATTAAATAAGATGAACAGAAAGTTTAAGATTCACATTAAAAGACAGCTTTGTTAGAAATAATAAAAGATTATTTAAATGACAAAGATGCCTGGTACTAATGTTGATTCAGCTTCGCACAATCTTTATTAATTGTATGCAAACTTGATTTTTAAAAGATGTGTTGCGTGAAGTTTGTTGCGCTGTTTCTTCTTCACAGCGCTAACACCTAGGAAGCGGTAGTCGATAACAAAATTACGTGTTTAAATGTACAAAGTGTACTTATATGCAATAAATGATATTGACTTTGACAATTTATCTGGCCTTTTAGAGCCGCTCACTAGCGCATGCACCAGTGCAACATCAGCCTGCACGAATCCATTGCTGGACATAGGCCTTTCCCAAGACGCGCCATTTAACCCTATCCCAGGTATTTCGCCTCTAGTCACTGCCAGCTGTCATACACAGATCGTCGCTCCATCTAGCCAAGGGAGGCATCCCAAACTATGCCTGCCCTAACTGTGTCTACAACCCTTGCACCTTAGGAGAAGGTATCTCGCTAGCAAATTTTATTTGAGATCTAAATCCTTTGAAGATAATATAAATATAGATTTGATGAAGGAACTTAGTAGTTTGTGTGATAATCAAATATATTGGGCTAGAAAGAAGAAACCGTTGTTAGTTTCAGTACATAATTCCCTTAAAGATTACCCTATACATTCTTGTACACATTTGGAAATGTTTTCGTTGGACACATGGGTTAGTAACATAGATTTGTCTGAAGTAATCAACACAAGCATAGACGGGGTCGACAAATCTAAACGCCTTCTCTGGGCTAGATATTTATACGACAAGTGTTGTAGCCATTTACGGTTTAAGTATAAAGATTATCATGAAGTGTTCACAGATGGTTCAAAACATGAAGATGGAATTGGAGCGGCGTTCTTTGATCCTCAGTTAGAAGTCTCTATGAAATTTCATATTACTTCGAATATTTCAATAATGTATGCAGAACTTTATGCTATTTCCGAAAGCCTCGCATATACAAGTAGATTAAACGGAAATAAATTTGTTATTTTAACGGACTCAAAGAGCGCCCTCCAACATGTGGCTCGTTGCACCTCGACTTTTCGAGGTGCACCGATAGCTTACTCCATTATAGATAGCATTTGTAAACTCAAATCCACAGGTAAATCTATAAAGCTGCAATGGATTCCATCTCATGTAGATATTTGGGGTAACGAGGAGGCGGATCGATTGGCTCAGTTAGCTATAACAGATGGTGACCCGCAGATATGTTTGCCATTTTACACTGATCTGTTACCAATAGTTAAAAAGGAATGTTACTCGCTTTGGAAAGAGTACTTTAATGAACGGTCCCTGAGTGTAGGAATTTGGTACAGAACCCTTCAATCCGGCCCTCCTCGTATACCTTGGTTTGACCTGTGTTCTATGAACAGGAGCGAAATTGTTTTAGCTTTTAGATTACGTTCCGGGCACATTCCGCTAAATAAGTTTGCATTTTTGATGAGGAAAGTGGAGTCTCCTAATTGTGCAGAGTGTGAGGTTGTAGAAGATGTGCATCATATTTTGGTGGAGTGTGTGCGGAACGAATCATTAAGAAGACAAATGTATCAATATATATGTTCCAGTGACGTGGGAGCCTGTAATAGCATCCTGGCATTCCCCTCGTCTGATGAGGCCAGGATGCTATACAAACTTGCTAAATTTATATTTGTTACAAGAGTGTGATATTAGATTTGTAACGATAAGGGTAACATGGTCATTAATATGTACCAAACCCTTTAAAAAAAAAAGATTAAAAAAAAAAAATCTATGCCTGCCCTGTCGCAGTCTTCACTCGAGAACTCGTTTACCCAATGGTAATTGGTTGCTCTGTGAATTGTTGATATTATAGATTCACTGGTGTTGGTATTACAACAGGCATCAACAGAACTGCTATAGACAATGTACACTCAAATTGTGACAGCCCACCAAAAGTGGCATTCTATTGTGGAGGCTTATGTTCAGCAGTGGATGTATTTTGGCTGATGATGATTAATTACCTTTAACACTGGTGGCAGTGATCATCTGCTGGAGCTCCTTCTGGCAATGCAGGACCTGTTGTTTAAAGTCACAAGCGTCGCGCAATCGCATTACGCACACCTCACAGATGCCGCCATCACCATTGCTGCCAGCTGATAGCTGCCAAGCAGATTGTTTGGTTAGAGTGTACAAAAGGAGGGAGAGAAAAATGCTCTTTTTGGCATGAAAATTTGTCTGAAACTCTTTGCGAGGGAGTGAGCGTGGGACATGGAGAGTTAATCCATGAGATAAATTTGTATGGTGTCTAGGTTAGGCCTTGTCCGCCACCAACACAACCCCAATGTGAGAGCCAAATTTAAAAAAAACTATAACTTCTGTTTTAGATAACTTATTAAAATCAGATCAAAAAAAAAGAGGAAACACAACAGCTGAGTGCTGATTTATTATTGAACTACTCTCCTCACGTGAACTACAAAATAATTGGGTATTTTTTTAAATATAGCTGAAATATATTTAGTGTTGATCATGAAATAAAAGATTATCAAATAATTATGAACATTTAATATTTTTTTATTTTAAAATATTTTGCAAGTTCAGTTTTCCCAACTCAACCCCCCTGTGAGCTTTAGAAAACTAAAAATTCACATAACTTTTGATAAAGCTGATTAGATGAAATAAACGACTAAATGTTACTTTATAGCATAAGCATAGTTTTTCTGAAGACTCCATCAGATTGGTTCAGTAGTTTTTACGTGATGCGTGCACAAACTAACAGACAAATAGACAAAAATTCCAAAAATGATCTATAATGTTCTTTCAGCCCCATAATTTTATTTTCGCAAATATTTTTTATGTACGGACACGCGAAGTTTACGTTTTTATGTATTAGGTAAACAGTTGGGTTTTCAGTAATTTCAGTATCAAATTAGGAATATTTACATGGATTTCGAAGCATTCCTTTAGCATGTCCGCGTAAACTTCGGTTGTGCCAAATCTTGGGTACACGGTCTTGAGGTCTTTGTCCGGCGGTCGTACAAGACAGCACCGGCACGCTGTAATCGCCGCCATTATTTTTATTTTCACAATTCTAATTAGAATACTATTGGAAATCCTGAACAAAAAAAATCCATTAAGCTATGGGTTTTGTGACAGTCTGTCAGCAGTCAGTCAAGTCAACTCGTTTTTTTTTGCCTTTGCACCCCGTTTCAAAAAGTTTGATTATTCACTCGACATTATACGTAGTATTTTCACAAAGGATTCCTATTTACACAATGATCTCTATGTACTTACTAGATGGAAAGAACCAAACAATCGCTCTGTTCCACGCAACTGCGGGATTTATTAATGACATTTGATTATTACTAAATATTTACACTATGGGTAACGTAGCGTCAATATTTAGTAAATAGTGATTAGGTTAGCGATTGCTTGGTTAGCTCTATCTAGTAAGTACATAGAGATCGTTGTTTTTAGACAACTAATTTTGTAAGAATAGCTTGTGTAAATTTTACCGACAGCTCCCAAATTTCGCCGCTAAGCGTGCATAATCTTAAAGTCCCCAATATCTTTCACTGAACGTTTTGTTATATTTCAGTTACCTAATCAACATATCGCAAATAGAACTTCCATGTCATTAAAATTAAGAGATGAAACGGGTATCCGGTAATTATCCGGTACCCGGCCTATCCGGCCTGATTTTACTATCCGGCCGTGTTAGAGGAAGTGAATCAAAGCCACCAGCCAACCTCCATGAAACCAGGGCAAGGGCTGCGAGGTGTTGTCTCTCCGGCGTCATGACTTCAACTGTTCTTACTTGCTTCTCTGCAAGAACAGTCACCGTACTTTCCACATACGGCCAGCATCATTGTGTTGCACCTTCTTGGTCTATGGTCCCTGTCTCCTACTCACTCCAACAGGCCGGATACCGGATAGTAATCCAATATCCGGCTGAATACCAGATAGTAAAATTTAAGCTGACAAATTTATTTATAGGGAAAATAACATAAAAGCCACATAACATAAAACTGGTTCCAGTAGGTACTACCAAAATGTAGACTTAGATTTTCTCGAAATCGGTTGAACTGAATTAGTTTTAATGTTAATTTGAATTCCAAATTGTATGATATCCAACGGCCGAGTTTAGTTAAGGTTTTAGGCTTAGGTAATAGCCGGATATACGGTATCCGGCCAAATCACTATCCGTGTTGCGAATCTCTTTTGTTCTTTTTTCTTTTTCTTGATCTTATAAAATATACTGTCGTTTGTGACAGTTGCAATAAATTATTTTTCCATCGGTGTATGTGGTTGCGTTTTAATTAATATTACGGGCCTAAAAACACCGGGGATCATAGCCTCTCCATCATAGCTACTTTCTTACAATCCGTTTCATCTCTAATTAAAATCAATAAAATCCCAATTACCATAATATGTGGAAAAGACTTTTTTTTTCATTTATTAAATTAACAATACTAAGGTGAAGTGGAAACATATTAAGAATAGTAAGTATAATAACAAACACCGAGCGATGTCAAATGGTCAAACCAAATGTCATCCACATTGTAAACCAAACTGTGACATAAGTAAGCGATTTTGAAGCGTCTTTAAAAAAAAGAAAGTAGGTATTTACTAAAAATCTCGTTAAATAGCAATGACTGGCAAAAAAAATTACAACCTACTATAGTTGCGTTGTCTTTTAACTTTTCCGAGTCGATTGACAATAATAGTTGAGATCAATGTTATACCATCTATTGTCATCCGTAGCAACAGAGTTTTAGTCGGTACTTATCGGAAAATCTGTCAATTTACATGAAATGCGACTGATATATAATTCGCCAATATGGCAGATCGCGACGACGACCAAGATAACGTTTTACAATGTGTCGCATCGTGAATTGGGTAATAGTAACACGTTACGAAACGTACCCTTTTTTTATTTTTTGTTTGAAACGAAGATCTACGAACATACAGTATAAACGAAGTGTTTTTAATGTTCTTTATTGGTTAAAGTAGGTTCTAAAACGTATGTATGTGTAGTATTTTTGTACATTTCTCGTGAATTTCACAGGAACCACTAATTTACTTATTAGTCATACCAACCTAACCCATGTACTATGGTCGGACAATATTTGATAGTATCTCACCCCGCCCTTCCTTTTCTTTCTCCGCCCCTTCTTCCTCCCACCGTCATCACCCCCCCCCCCTCTGGCTGTAGAAAATGGCGGAGCTGTGGTCGGTTGCGGGGCGTCGCGTCTTTATTTCGTGTTTTATTTAGTTTTAAGTTATGTGTATATGTTAAAATAGTTAACCGCAATGGAGACTGCGATCAACAATGGCATATGCCGTTGCTGTGCGTCAGATGGGACTTGTAAAGATGTGAAATCTACATACCACTGGATGGGTGAAGAAGAAATTTATTCAGACATGCTGCGGGAATGTTTCGATATTGCCGTGAGTATTTCTTGTCCATAATCCTAAAAAAAGGAATAACCCTTGAAAAAGAGTTGTATTTTCATTAAAATCTGGTCCAAAATCTGCTGATCTCCACCTAAATTATACCTACATTGCGCAGAATGTACCGACGCCACAAAATGGTGGACACGAGACGCGCAATGTATTCCTTTGTTTGCAATGTAATGGCCGACCTAATTGGAAAAATTCTAGTACCTATTGTGCAACTATGTTGACAAACTCAGTTAATCAATGGAAATCTGATCCTTAGGCCAAGCTTTTATTATATTAGACAGTGTTTGGTTTTTTTTACACATAATAGAACCTAGACAAGGCCTACCAGTAGGTACCTACTTAGTAGGCAGGGACCTCATGTAATTTGTTGAAATAACAGTGCTTACCTATTCACACAAAAATTTGGTCAGCAGTACAAAGCCCAATTTGTCTTTTTTATATACATAATTAAAAATTATAAACACTTGTCTAATCCCAAACTAGGTATTTCTCCTGTCCTATGGAAATTAAACAATGGTAGGACAATTCACAAATATAAACATCCAGACTGTGTTGGTCTCACTTGTACAATGGAGCAACTTGTATAAAGTTGTCAGTCTCCAGTGGGAATACCCTCGACCTCTGGCGCTAGCTTAGAGTAGTCCAGTGAGCAAGCCATTAAGCTAACTAGTCAGTCAAATTTGTCACTTGAGTTGAAGCATCCTTTATATCAGCCTATTTATGAGATGTGTCAGGAATCGTCTCTGCCTACCCTTCTAGGACCAAGGCGTTAGCGTGATGTATGTATGTATTTATGAGATAGAAATTCAATAATTATTATTTTTCACAACTGCTTATCTAATAAATAAAATCAAAACATTGAACATATTTGCTTAAAAAAAATTGAGGGGTTTAAGGATAAGTAATAGAGCACATTTCGATTATTTTTGGTACTTTTGTTCGTTTATATATTTTTTTGTGGACGTATCACTTAAAAATGACTGAACAAATGTTGATGGATTTTTTACAGAAACATATTGCTTAATTCGGTGTAACATATAGGCTTTATTTGATTGCAATCGGCCCAGTCAATCATAAGTTATGCGAATTTATAGTTTCAAAAACTCACATCATTACATTGGTACCATACCTGCTCCCGCTACCGCTCACGAATTCCGTCGTGCATTAGTACCTGCTCCCGCTACCGCTCACGAATTCCGTCGTGCATTAGGCTAATGCACGACGGAATTCGTGAGCGGTAGCGGGAGCAGGTATGGTACCAATGTAATGATGTGAGTTTTTGAAACTATAAATTCGCATAACTTATGATTGACTGGGCCGATTGCAATGAAATAAAGCCTATATGTTACACCGAATTAAGCACTTATGTTTCTGTGAAAAATACATCAACATCTGTTCAGTTGTTTTTAAGTGATGCATCCACAAACAAACAGAAAAACAAACAGCTGGACCTGGACCGGGACCTCTTTGTACTACAGCTGGAGCTGGAGTGGGATCTGGAGCAAAAGTGAGAATTGGAGCTGATTCTGTAGTCCAAGCGAACTGAGCCGCAGGCACAGCTAGTTTCAAAATAAATATAAGATGGATTAGGTCTATTCTCTAAACAACAGTAAATGTTGAAAAGCTTATCATAATGATTTCTTATTTGTTCACCAGTTAATACCTGCAGAGGAGTGTGAAGAAGGTGGCATATGTGAGGTGTGCATCACACAGCTTCGCAATGCTTCCAACTTCAAGAAGCAAGTGTTGCACACAGAGAAGCAGTTCGAGCTGCGGTTAAGGAGCAAGGTGTTCAAAAGTTAGTAAAAACACTGATACTTTACTTACAATATGAATGAGTGAGGAGTGTGACAAAGGTGGTGTTATACAAGTGTTGCACTTAGAGAAGCAGTTAGAGCTATGGATGGAGAGTGAGCTGTTCAAAAGTAATACTTTATACCAAATATCAAAAAGCCCTTATACTACTGAATGAATGAATAGCCTTTATTACTAACTAAAAATATAAATAGTACATAATGTTTAAACTTATTACTAAATGTGCACATCAGTCCGGTATCTCTTCAGTTAGTGTCCTGTAGACACATAGGCCTCCTCTAACATTTTCCAACTTTCTCTATATCTGGCCACCCTAACCATAATGGTCCAGCCACTTTCTTCGTATCGTCAGACCATCATGTAAGTGGTCTTCCTCTTTTCCTGTTGCTGAAAGATGTAAATCTTGGGATCCATTCTGTCAGGCTTTTGATTTTAATGTTACATCTTCCCATTTTGTTATCTTTCTAAGTTCTGTGGCTCGTTTCTTATCATTCCTTCCGAACCCCAGAATACTCTTTTCAATGCTCCTATGACAGGTCCTCAGTTTTAGGTGCATTTTTTGTGTCATTGCCCATGTTTGGCAGCCATACGTCAGTATTTGGGAGATTGCATACATTGAAGAGTTTCCTTTTGACTGTTGTAGCCTTACATAATGTCTTTTAAATACCAAAATCAATGTGTCAAAATTATTGAAATCAAAATGTCAATTTCTTGCTCTAACTGATCTTCCATTGAGATGCCCTGTCCTAGGTATATAGGATTTGATATATTCTGTGTGTTCACCATCAATATACATATCAAATTCTATTCTCTTTGTCATTATTTTGGTTTTCGTTTTGTTCATTGACAGGCCCACTTCTTTGCTCTTCATACCCAATTCGTATCATGTATTGTAGTGCATTTGGGTTGTCTGCTATCAACACCAGATCACCAGCACACCTTAGATTGTTAAGTCTCGAGCCATCTATGTTTATCCCAAGGTTGTCCCAGTTAATGCCCTAAACATTTCTTCTAGTACCGCCGAGAATAACTTTGGAAAGAGAGGATCTCCCTGCCTCACTCCTTTTTGGATTAGGAAATTTTCCCCCTGCGATTCCAGTTTAATCTGTGCAGAACTGTTTTGGTAGATATTTCTTATTAACCTTATTATTTTGGTGCCACACCTTGGTTTTTTTAAGGCTTTATAGATAAATGGTGGTGTTTCAGGGAATCAAAGGCTTTGTTATAGTCGATGAATGCCTAATACAGCAGACATCTGTATTCTTGGTATTTTTCAATTATTTACTTAATCGCGTGCATATGGTCTGTTGTTGCATATCTCAACCTGAATCTTGCTTGTTCTTTAGGTTGTTGGTAATCTAGTGTTTTTGTGATACGGTTCAAGATTATCTTTGAAAAACTTTGTAAACATTTGACATGAGGCTGTGTAGTTGCCTATGTCATTTTTGTCCCCTTTTTTGTATATTAAGGTTATGGTACTAGTTGTCCACTGTGTGGGGATGTATTCAGAGTTCAGTATTTCGTTAAAGAGATTAGTTAATCTATGTGATGTATATGGTAGTGTTAATATAGGGTTTCGTTTGTTATACAGTCTGGTCCAGGAGCTTTTTGTTATTTTGTGTATTAATTGCATGTGCAACTTCCTTCTCTAAGATTGGGGGAACTGTCTCCTCATTTTCCTCTTCAAGATTTATGTCTTCTTGTAAGAGTATGTTCTCTAGTGAATATAGTTGTCTATAAAAGTCTGTAGCGGTTTATAGTATGAAACCTCATTTTGTCTCTAGTTTATTGTGTTTGTTTTAATTTTGTAATCCACACTTGTGATTCTCTAAGTGCTTTCTTAATTCCTCCTGTTCTAGTTATGTGGTGATTGATACATTCCATTTTTCTTTTAGCTATATCTTTCTTAATATTCTTACTGATTTCCTTGCTTATTTTTGTAATCTCTTTTAGAACTGTCTTACCTTTTTTTAGCTTTAAACATATCCTTTCTTTTTAAGATTAGATTTTTAGTTATACTACTAACACAAAGTAAAGAAGCATACAGAGCTATAGGTTCATACAATGGGCGCACAAGCGGGGAGGGCAAGCACAGCGATGTGTGCGTGCCCTGTCACTGACAGGCGCGCGGGGAGGTGCACCGGCCCCGGCGGGTGTAAATACCGGTTTGAGCCGGCTCAGCGGGAATATGAACGCAGGGCTGTACAAACGACGAGCGCATCGCTTATTTTGTCCGTTTGTCGAACATTCTTATTGTGTGGCTGTTTCTATTATATTACACATCAAAAGTATGTAACATCACTATGCCTGCGTTGCGCGCATTCTCTTTTGACATCTGACGTTTTGCCAATATCTTTAATTGCTTATAAATAAAACGAGTTAAATAACATTAAATAGTGTTAAATATTACTCTCCTGTGGTCTCTGAAATCATATAAATACAAAAGTTTCCTAATTAGTTTTATTGTATTATATATGTTGTAAGATTGATAATGATTTCATAACACCGAAAAGGAAGTATCTTCGATGGTCCAGAACGTCTCGTACATTCCGGAAACTCTGGAACATTCCGGAATCGGAAGTCCCTTCGGAGGTCCGGTAACTTCTGGGACAATCCAATACATTCTATATATACATATACATAGACTTATCTAATCCCAAAGTAAGATTTTCTCCTGTGTTATGGTAATTAAAGAAGTATAGAACAATTTACAAAATATGACATCAAGACCGGAATAAACTTGTACAAATTGTACAAAGTTGTTTGTCTCCTTTTGCAATCGAACCCACGACCTCTAGTGTGCGAGTCCAATGACCAAGCCACTAGTCCAACGATTCTATAGCATTCTATAAAATTCTAGAACAATCTCTAACTTTCTCAAAGATATTGTGGAACAAACTCGAACATTCTCGAAGATGTTGTGGAACATTCTCCAATATCCTGGAATATTCTAGAACAAGCGGCTGGATGCGGAGGGCGGAGGACCGGCTGTGGTGTCGTTTATTAGCCTACGAGGGGCGTTCAAAATATTCTCGGTATTGATATCTTACAACCTCTTTTTGAATTTGTTTTGTTACTGGCTGCTAAGGTTCATTCGTTGACTAAAAAAAAAAGTATAATTCAAACCGAGATGTTCTTTTGTTTTTCTGCAATTTCTGAACAAACATGAACACTATGAGTGAATTAACAATGTTAACGAAATTAGAACATCGTTCCGTCATATAATTGTTGACAAAACAGGGTAAAAATCAAAAAACAATAAAAGAGGAAATGGATTCTGTTTACCGTGAGTCTGCTCCTTCTTTATCTACCATTCAAAAGTGGTCAAGCGAATTCAAACGTGGCAGGGAGAGTATTAAAGATGACCCTAGACCTGGCCGGCCTGTAGTAGCTACTTCACAAGAAAATATTGATCAGGTGGAAAACCTTATATTGGAAGATGGTCGAGTGAAGATAAAATAAATAGCTCAAGTAACCAATCTTTCTATTGGTACCGTACATGATATTATCCATGACCATCTTAATATGTCAAAAGTGAGTGCAAGATGGGTTCCGCGAATGCTGACTCGGCTTCAAAAAGATATGCGTGCAGCTTGTTGTTCCGATTTTATTGACCTGTGTGGCGAAAATCCTGATGAGGTGCTGCAAAAGATAGTTACTGGAGATGAAACCTGGGTTCATCATTATGACCCAGAGAGTAAACAGGAGTCCATGCAGTGGCACATTAAGGGTTCAGCTCATCCCAAGAAGTTCAAGGTCGTCCCTTCCGCTGGCAAGGTTATGGCAACAACATTTTGGGATTGTGAAGGAGTATTGTTAATCGATTATAAAGAAAAGGTGTAAATATCACAGGACAGTACTACGCAAACATTCTACGTCAATTAAGGGATGCAATCAAAGAAAAGAGGCGAGGAAAGTTAACCAAAGGTGTTCTGCTTCTGCATGACAACGCCCCTGTCCATACTGCTCATATTGCCAAGGCAGCTATTGCTGAATGTGGGTTTGGAACTATAACTCATCCACCGTATAGTCCGGACTTAGCCCCCAGCGACTTCTTTTTGTTCCCCAATCTCAAAAAGGATCTGCGTGGAAATAGATTTTCTGACGATGAAGCGTTGAAGGCGGCAGTGGACGAGCATTTTTACACCAAGGATAAAAAATATTATTATGAGGGATTAAAAATAATAATTGATCGATCTTTTAAGTGTATTAACATAGGGGGGGACTATATTGAAAAATAAAAATATCAAACTTTTCGTACTTGTTTGTCTTCATTCGAATACCGAGAATATTTTGAACGCCCCTCGTATGTCCAGCTGTGGACGTCTAAGGGCTGATATGATGGAACATTCTGGAATCTTCTGCACATTCTGGACATTCTCTGTCACCTCGGCACTCGATTCCCAGCTGCTTCACCGAAATCCCATAAGTAATCTATTAGTGCGATGCCAATTTGGATTTGAACCCAATTACGGCAGTTCCAAACCGAAAAAAGTCGTAATACGTGTTCGTTTAAAAACCAATGTTATTTATCATACATTATAAAAAAACATAAACAAATATTTATCTTATTTTCATGTGACAACCCTACCAAAATAGGTATCAATTTTGAATGCTCCTTCGAACCTTTCACTCTGTATGCTTCTTTACTTTGTGCTACTAATACTCCTAATTTTACAAACAAAAAATTATGTTAAAATGCTGAAGTGTGCAGGAAGCGCGAACTGCACACTTATTAATCCTAACAAATGAATAAAAGGCCAATTTAAGCATGCAAGTGTGCTAAGGGACGATAGATAGATAAACTCTTTATTGCACACAAATTAAGGATAACAATGAAATAGGTACAGATTTTTGGAAAGTGTACAAAGGCGGCCTTATCGCTTAAAGCGATCTCTTCCAGGCAAACTTTCAGAAGGAAAATAAGAAAGACATAGCAACAGAGTATTGCAGGTGAAAGAAGAGAAATTTATAATTTTAGAACATGGTAAATACTTAGTAATAATATTACACAATTGAATTTACATACAAATATACTTAAATACATACCTATGCATACATATATAGTTTATAATACAATACATATACCGTACGTAATATACTATATTAAAGGGACGATGTATGTAGGAAAGTGCGGGCGACAGAGGCCGACTGACAGACCACTAAACAGATCTCAAAATTGACAACAGTTAACATTCTAAAATTTAGAAATTAGTATTAGTGCATACGGCCACCCATGCTCTGTTTTGCAGGACATACACATAAATAAACATATGTGATGCTGACAAAATTTTATTGTTCTCATGTTTATGCTTATGTCCAACAGTGTCCAATAGAAAATATTTCTAAGTAAAGAAGTGGCACTCACCCCTCCCCCTTCCCCCCAGTTTTCTTCGGTTCTTCTCATCCAGTCAGTGCCAGCTGCCTTAGGCAGGTCGTCGCTCCATTTAGCCAGGGAGCATCTCACACTACAGTTGCCCAGTTGCGGTCTCCACTCGACAACTCGTTTACCCCAGCGGTAATCGGTTCTCTGACAGATGTGACCAGCCCACTGCCACTTTAGTATACTCAGATTTTGAGCTATGTCGAAGACTTTAGTTCTCTTACGGATCACGTTATTCCGGATCCTGTCCCTTAGAGAAGCTCCGAGCATAGCTCTCTCCAAGCCCGCTGATCGACCTTGAGTTTTCAGACTAGTCCCACTGTCAGTGTCCACGTTTCGGCGCCGTAGGTCATTACGGGTAGGACGCACTGGTTTATCGTAGTCTGCAAAACAGATCACGACTGTCAGTACGAACTTTTGCGCCGAGCAATCGACTCTTTCAGTTAGAAAGAGAAGGATATATGTTGTTTGACCCTGTCTTTGATGCGCTGGTTGCAGCAGCCAGTCTTGATATTATTTACGCGCGAGCACTATCGTGTACGGTCAGGCTATTACGCCTGTTATGTTACTTATACTAGACGTCTCCTACTAAACCATTTTATATTAATAAATGTAATATTTGTCTCCAGGTGACATTGTAAAGATAGAGCCGTCGAAGATAGAAGATGATGGCAATGACAGTGACAACTATTTGTCTGAGGACCTGACCACAGGTGAGTGATGCAAGTGAGTGATGCCACTGACGTGGCAGGCAAGGTGTGGCCTAGACTCCATACAATACCATCAGTGTGGTGTCATGCCCCTGGATGGGGAGAATTGTGGGTACAAGGGATGGAGCAGCCTCCTTGGTCCCCCTACAAGTATAATCCCCCCCCCCCCTACAGGGGGTACAAGTAGGGTGTCCGACAAACAGCACCTGAGCAATTATTGGAAACCTCACCCGTGATTCGACCTACCTATATGATCTCGATGTGGAATAGCCATGGTAGGTGGAGGTAGACCATCAGTGGGGGGAGGGGGCATATATCAGAACATTGTGTACATGCCTACGCCTGCGTCTTCACCCGTGGTTGCTTATGTCATTTTAGTGACATATATCTGTGCAAAATTTGCTGTGTGGTTCCCCGGTTTACAATATGGCCACTTCCAATTCTCCAGGGGATGTCATCAAGGCGATTATTAAGTAGATTAATTAGTGCGACCACCAATACGCCTGTGTGGTTATGACAGCCTACCAAAGTGTCATTCTATTGTGGAGGCTTATGTTCAGCAGTGGACGTATTTCTGCTGATACATATGTAAGTTAAGATATATCGATGGGTCAGTTCAGTAGGGGAACAACTCGAAAAACACTTCTGAGATAATTAACTTTAAGTTTTTGACTATCATAAAAATGAGTGTAGTTACATATGGTTTCAGTATGTATGATATGGTAATACATATTTAAGATTGTGTCTTATTGAGATGGTAAAGACCTACTAAGACAAAGAGATGACATTACCTAAAACAATTTTTTTTAGTTGTTCTCCTATTGAACTGACCCATAGATATGAAATAAATAAAATACATCAAATATGGTAACATTTCAGAATTCGAAGTCCCGATCAAAATCGAGTCTGAAGAGGTAAAGCCCAAGAAGCGGGCGGCTGCCGCTAAGGCGAGCACATCACGCGCCAAGAAGGCAAAAGCTGACGATGGCGAACCTTCGACCAAACGTAAGTGGCTAGTTTTGATATTAGTGGCCTGGGTTGTGTGTTCACGCTGGTTTAAAATAGTCTACCGTAACCAAATTAATTCAAATTCTAAATGAAAACAAACGGTTATTCGCTTCCTGGAAACCGTATATCGCCGCCAAATGGTAAAATCAGCCACTCAATTGGATGGCTAGGCAGTTAATTAAATGCCGATATTCATTTTAATAGTAAAAGGATGCCTAGCCAATATGTTGAAAGGAATGTTTAACAAAAGGGCTGAACGTTACGCCCTCTTGGTTAAATGAAATGTGATGTATCTTATTAGAGTGACCGTGAGACCGTCAGGTAGCGTAAATGGAACTTAATTTAAATAACCTGGCAGCTTTTGGTTCTGCCGTTTCCCAAGGGCTAGCTTTCAATTAGCCAACACTTTGGGTATTGATATATCCTATATCTCATACCATGAAGCAATATAATTTTTCGTACCTCATAGTTTCGCCTCAAAAGTGTTTTCCTTCATGATTGACACTAATTGGTTATTAAATTAACAGATAATTTTAATATGTGCATCTGTTATCTAATTTAATAACCAATTAGTGTCAATCATGAATAAAAACACTTTGAGGTGAAACTATGAGCTACGATAAATTATTTTGCTTCATGGTATGAGGTGTAATTAATTTAACGAATAGCCTAGCCATTAAATTCAATGCCCGCATTTAATGTACTGCCTAGCTATCGAGTTGAGTGGCTGATTTAACCATTTGGCGGCGACATATGTAAATAGAAAGGGACACTAGAAGCAAAAAACGACCACGTCAACTTTGCAGTCCACTTCAGAACACATCTATCGTTTATTTTATGTTCGAGACGCAAAATGCGTTTGTATTATTACTTTAGCACAGTGCTTGGTAAATCTGTGATTGAGTCGAAAACAACCCATTGCTTTGAAACGGAATGTTGGGGAAAAAAACCGCGGAAAAAACTTGATGGTGACTATACAAAACTTTACTCAGGCAAATACTTTCGTCTATACCCCTCCCTTGTACCAGTAGGTTGATTGAAGTGTGAAATTTTTATCTAATTGTCATTATAGATGGATTAGTTTTGTTTGAAGTATTCCTTGCTACCAAAACAAGCTCTAAGTGTTTTAGCAACCTTTTGGAAATAGTAAAAAAGGGGTCAAACTGGTTTTCTAGAATTTTATGAGATGGGAAGAACCTTCAGTAATTTTCATAGAATTCTAGAAAACCAGTTTGAACTCATTTTGTCATATTTCAAAAGGTTGTCAAAACACTTACCGGCCTTCAGTATACTGCCCTGCTATAAGAGAAGACCTGTAAATATGAAGGGAGGACTTTTGGGAAAAGGGAAAATGGTTGTTAAGCTGGTTTTCTAGAATACTTGATGAATTTTTATTCTTCCATTAATTGAAGAAACTAGTAAAATTTCATAGATTTCATGATAATGAGTTTTTTTGCACTTTTTTAAATTCCCTTTTTACACTGAGCTACTTTCTTTCGTATCAGGGCAGTATTGCGTTATGAACTATTAGGTTTAAATAAATGCTCGGATAGTGACATAGTGTTTGTTCCTGTGGCAACATCCATAGTGACTGAAGTGATAAGCACCCAGTAACAAGGTCTAATGAAGATGGTAAATGAAATGATCTTTCAATTTGAGAGACGTAGTCGTTAAGACAATGGATACAAAAGTTGTGAGTATCAAAGTTTACGTAACGTCAACCATATACGAGTCAAAAACACAAACCTTAGTGGAGAATCTAAAGGTAAAACAACTTTTTAAAATCAGTATAGAAGAATTCAAGATTCATGCACAATTACCCCGTGTAACTATGCTGCAACCAGTGTTAAGAAATCGGTTCCCTGTTAAGAAATCTGTAAATAAGGATTTTGTGTACAAATTGAAGAAACAGGAACCGCACACTACAACACAATGTGTAAAGAAATCAAAGTACAGTGTAGTAGATCAGTCAACATACACTGTTAAGAAATCTATGTACACCAGAAATGAGTGTACTGTGACAAGAAATCTACGTACAGTACATTTAAAGGACTTTGTGTACACTGTGTGTGAAGTGCATTGTCAAACAATTAAATCCTCAATCGTTATCAAATACCTCCTATGTGGTAAATATATTTAATTGATTTCTTAACACTATGTTTAAAACCCAACCATAAAATTCAGCACATAGAAGGTATTTTAGAAACAACGACGAAATACTGAACCGTCGTTTAAATATGGTACAGCAATTGCATTTTACTTGCATACTACAAATATCTTTCGGATTTTCGCTGATGTTCCGATGTTGATGATGATGCTGTTACGTTTTGGTGAGATAGTATTAAATCACCCTCCGGAGCGATCGGTCTTCTTTCCTCATCGGTCTACTTGTCCAAATGGTCAACTTTCCTAAAGTGCGTCAGTATAGTCACCAAAGTAGGCGTTGTAGAGTTGCAGACCTTGCGTGAACACACAGCCAATGTCCCACTTTGAAAGGTTTTCAGGGAAGCTGCATACGTAGGTCTGGGTAGGATAGGTGGATAATAAATTATCCAACTAATGACAGTTTAAATACAAAATTTACTGTTATTTTCATTTACATTTAGGTGATATTACGAACATAAATAAAATCGGGGTATCTTTTGCATTTTAAAAAGCTATAAATGAATGCAAGACAGCTTCCCTGAAACCTTTCTTCTATTTTATTTTTGTTTAAGTGTAGTAGTTTTAAGATACGATATTGCAAAATTATAAGTGCGTTTTTAAAAACCAAGCTACTTAGGTATTAACGCCGACGTAACATTATAAGTTTTTGGAAACTGCTTGTCAGGAGTCCTGTATATCTAGTATAGCCGTGTGTTACCCGCGCGGAAACAACCTCCAATGATTTGACTATGACCATTAATGATTCGTGATGTCGTCGGTTCAGACCCCGCCCATACTAATGAGTTTTTGGAAACTTAAGTTCGGTTTATTTATAATAATACCACAGGCTTTTCGATGAAGGATAACATCGTGAGGAAATGCACATGCCAATGAAGAAATCTTAACGCGTATGTGAATTCCACAAAATCGACTTGAGGCACCGTTGGTGGACAGGGATTTGACACAAAAGATCCTGAAGGGTCGAAGTGTCGCCAGGTCTTCCTGGCCCCTTAAGAGGATAAGATAAACTGAAGCGGCTACACGAGGAGACGAACGATAACTATAGGCACACCTCTAAGCGCAGTGTGGCACGCCCTACTCTCCCCCCTCAGTCGAACCGCATAACCCGGAGAAGAAAGACGCTCATTAAAGGGATCATGTTCAGCAGTGGACGTGAAATAAAATAAGGGATTTGATATTTTTAACTCATTATCCAACCTGTAAAAATATTTAAGAGAATCTTCTGTCTATAATTAGGGTAACACCTACAGCTTGCATGATAAAGTCCGGTAAGAAATAATCTAAGAAAACTATATAGGTGACTGTACCAACAGTGGAAATATTTTAAAGTTTATAGTAAAAGGAGAAGCATCGTCAGAAAAAGAAGAAATTTTTAAATATATGTGATGATTATCAATTTACTTACCAATAATGAATGTAAGGACAAATATGTCTCTCAATGTACTGTGTTTTTATTTAATTTGAACACTTATTAACAGTGAAAGTATACTAAAATTTACTTAATCCTGAATTAAGACATTATGAGCAAACCTGAACATATACATACATAGCATTTCTTCTCCATCAACAACTTATTTACTATATTTCATTCCAGATTAATAGTCCTATGAAAACAAACGCATTTGCGTCTCGAAAACAAAATACACAATAGATGGTGTTCCTAAGTGGACCGCAAAGTTTACTTGGTAATACAAACCTATTTTTGCTGCTGGTGGCCCTTTCATGTATATGTTACCGAGACGTAAATAGCGTTGGTTTTCATAGGACTATTAATCTGGAATGAAATATAGTAATAGAGTTATTATAAAATTGTATACTAAATGTAACGAAATTTGACTTACGACTAACAACAGTAGAAATACTACGAAAATCTTCATAGTGGTGAAGGAATTCATCGTGTGAAAACCTACATAAAGTTGAGAAAAAAAATCTAATACTTATTAACATCGAAAACGTATGTGAAATCGGCACTTGGCCCGTCTGTCCGATAGTGAAATGTATGCTGTTCCTTGATACGTTTTTCCTGTGTAATAAAGAGGCCACCCTTTACTTTATTACCTTGCATCATATCCCTTGAGAGAGAACAGTTTTTAACAATATTCGGGTTCGATTCCCGTTTTTAGTAAGTAAGTATTCTCACTTTGCTACACCAATGAGTGTGTAAGTGAGTGAGTGTAAACTCTTGACTCCGATCGAAACCTGGACAGAAGGTAAAAGTTGCTGCGTACCTAAGACACATAATATGGCTAATAATTATAAGATTTATATATCCATTGAGTCGTAATGGCTTGAAAGAAGATGTTCAGATTTTCAAATTTATAATACACAAAATATGGCCCCAAGACACATTTTCATACATTCGACGTCATTTTAAACTTATCAACCAAGGATGATTTGAATAAGCTCTGATGAAAGGTAATCAGAGTGAATGGAGGAGATCAAGGTGCCCCAAGATGATTACAAGACTAGAATCCTGAGTGTTTTGATTTCCATACATTTTGTTGCAATTTTTATGTTTTTTGTTCTGCTACGATAGTCTCTGGTCTAAACGGCGTGTGTAATCGTGTAGTCATCTTGGTGCACTTAGATCTCTTCCATTCACACTATGATTACCTTTCTGATCTTATTCAAATAATTCCTTGGCTGTATACCAAGTTTATAAAATTACGTGGAAGATATGAAAATGTGTCTCTGGGCCATATTTTTTGCCGGTGAGTGTATTAGCACAAGATTTCTGTTTCGAAATACGCAATTTCTTTCACCTGGGACAGTTAAACCTCCATTCAGATTTAGTTTTAAACAGGAGCGGATCTGTAGGGCAAAGGTAAGGTATACGTTACTTCCTATAGAAGCTTGGTAGTTGTATCAAATAACAAATTTGAAAACTAAAAGTTTTCATTCTTCGCGCACTATAATTTTGCATTATCTTATATTTAAAGTATTGCATGCATTTCATACGTTTTTTTTTTCACAGTATATTTACTATTTATATTTACTGAAATTTTAAGATTGAAACTTTTACAAGGCTTATTCACATATCTTCTGAAAAGGGTTTTACTTACATTGAAAATCTACCTATAATATGAAATTTACTGTATTCTGTATGTCTTATACCGCTAAAGAATTGCGTCAGTCAATAATTTACCAACAATCATTATATTGAAACGCCAACTATAAAATTCTTCAATCTAAAAGCGTTGTACAACAAACAATGGTTAATACGAGAACGATCGTAGGCATTGACTCTGCATTATCATTGCAGAAGGACAAGATTTGCGCTGTCTTATATGCGGTACCGAGTTCAGAACTAGGTACAACCTTAAGAGACACCTGCGAATCATGCACGATTCGAACGCTATAACCACTGGAAAGAAACTGTGTGAGGGTTGCGGAAAAGTTTGCTTCAATGACGATTATTTGATCAAACATTTGGCTATCGGTTGTCCATCGAAGTCGAGGATGTGTGTGAAGTGTAACATTGCTTTCGACCGAACGCCAGACATGTATAGACACATGAAGAGGATGCATTGGGCTGAGAGTAGACTGCTGAAGTTTAAATGTTCGTTGTGTGATGAAGTCTTGAAGAGTCACAAAGAGCATGATGCTCATCTCTCAAAAGTTCACGACGTGAATTTGAATTTTCAAGAGTTGACGTTTGATTCTATGGAAGGTAAGTCGTTTTGTGGTGTACAGTATTACTTAGTAAACCCCATAATGATGATTAATATCACTTGGCAATAGCATGTTCAAGAAACTTTCAGTATACATGAGGAATGTGCATTTTCACATTTTTGCTAACGTGCTAAACGTTAAAACTATTAAATAGCCTTAACTTTTCAAATGCATTCGAAAAGATAAATAAAAATTTCATTTCACCAGATTTTAATCAATGGAAAGAAGACATCGAAACCGTTTACAGCGTTTGCTTTTTAAGACGCTACTCTAACAGCGGAACGTACTACCACTGTTACCCAATCAAATTCATAGGCAGCCCTCGTATACGCGGCAAGGACGGCATCTGTCCCGCTCGTATTGAAGTGGTTGAAAAGGGAAATGGTATTCATGTGTCTTATCAATCTACACACATTTGCAATGATGATAGTGGTAGGAAGAAAGGAAAAACGCAAGTGTTTTGTCCAGTCTGTGAAGTACAACTAGATGACTATGGAAAGCTGTATGCTCATTTGGAAAATCATGATATTAAAGTGAAAGTTGAAAATAGATGCTTTAGAAGTTTTGATGGTGAGTTTTTATTCATTGTAGATTTGGAATAAATATTTACACATGCTATTAAACTACATCTCATATAGGGACATCTCTTGACCATCTTAATTTGACATTCACTTTCTACTTTCCTGACCAATTTGTACTTAGATCTCGTAGTGACAGATAAAATCTTGTTTATCAAAGAAAAAACTAATACTTTTTCTATTAAGTTTGATTTTGTATTTTTTACAGATTTCCTAGCATGGAAATCGATAATAGAAAAGGAAACCGTCCAATTCTTCAAACGATCATCTCTTTTCAAAAAGAAAACAGGACATAAAGTTAAAAAGTGTTACTTTTATTGCACCAAATCTTCTAGAACAACTAAGAAAACTGGCAAGACATGTCCTGCTAAAATAACTCTTACTTGTGACGAAAAACTTAACAAGTACGATGTTGTTTATTACAGTACACATGTGGGACATACATTGCATTCACATTTCACTAAACTAACAAAAGAAGAAAGGCTAGCGTTGGCTAACCGAATAAGAAACGGTGACGATTTAGCAGAGATATTGAAAGATTCTCATGAAACTGACAATGTTAAATCAAAATTAAAATTACTGAAAAAGGCGGATCTCTATAACATAATTCGTGATTTTAAAATCGATAAGACGATTGTTAATTATTGTCATGTCAAAAGCGACAGAAATGGTGCGGACCATATTGAAGAACCAGACGCTACTGGCATTGATAAAAACGTAGGCCAAGAGGATACTCAAGCAATAACAACAACCAAGACTCAAAGCCCAAGAATGACTAAAATTTATATTTTAAAGATGAAAAAAACATGATCAGTCATCATATATTTTATCATTCATATTTCGAAAACTAGTTTCTCTTGGGTGATTTTAAAGATTTATAAACCCTCATAATTTTGATTGTATAAGTGTTTGACTCGTCTTTGACAATGAATTAATGATACTTTCGAACATAATATTATGTTTGTTACATTATATGTTTTGACGGCAGTTCTTGCCAATATATTATATCCTGAACTATATTTTTACTTTCATTTAAACGAGTTGGTAAAACCCTGCGACATTTCGTGATTCAACGGCTCTTATAGACTTGATCTTCGTTAAACTGAAAAAAAGATAATTTTGTATTCAAACAGCCACTATAATTAATGTAGGTACGTGATACGTGGATAGTTGTTACGTATTCATTCGTAATCATTTCTATAAATAGTTAATTATATTTGTTAAATATGTTTAGATCCTTCTCCAGCTGTCTTTTATTATAACCGAATGAAGCCTTCCAATTATACTAAAAAAACTATGTTATGGAATATTAACAATCGAGAAATTCTTAAACATATCAACTGGAACACGTTTCCATCATTGGCGACGCCACAAACCAAAAAGATAAAAGAATAATGGAACTAAAGAAAGAAGACGAAGATGTCGCCTTAGTACGTAGATAAGAAGAGATAAAGGATGAAGATAATGAGATGTGCTCGTTTCTTGTTATAGGAACGGACGGCGACGCGCCCAAGCGCAGGAAAAAGAAAAAAGGTGACGATAGCGCTACTCCAGAGCGCGTAGAACACAGAGTCAACCTTACCGCCATACTGCAATACTCCAACGCGAGCCCTTTTAGAGACAAGACCATGCGCGGCTTTTCCTGCCTTTACTGCGCCAAAGCCTTCCAGAACATCGAAGATCTACGAAGACATACCGCTCAGCAGTCGGAAAAAGACAAAATTAACACAATGATCGACTACAAATTAAGTTATAACCCAATCAAGGTTGATATCACGAATCTTCGATGTACAGTCTGCGACACAGAGATGAAGGATCTCAATGATTTGAAAGACCATTTAATTGCGACTCACAACAAAGTTATACATAAGAACATCAAGGATATCATCCTACCGTTCCGTTTGGAAAACGGGCTTAATTTCACATGCGTCATTTGTTCTGTAGTACACATATCTTTTAAAAATTTGTACCATCACATGAGCAGTCATTATAGAAATTACTGTTGCAAGAAATGTGGCGTTGGGTACATTACTATAGCTGCCCTGAGGAAGCATGGTAAGACGCATTACCAAGGACACTTCCCATGTGGATATTGTGAGAAGTCTTACACGTCTCTAACTAAGAAACGGAATCATGAAAAAGGCGTTCATACAGGCGGTTGGTTGAGAAACAAATGCCCCCATTGTCCCGAGATCTTCGTTAGCTACTACGATCGCTCGGAACATCTTGTCAAAGTTCATAACGAAGCACCAGTGATATACCCATGCAACGCGTGCAATAAGATTTATAAGAAGAAATTTGAATTGAACAGGCATATCAAACACCACCACCTACAACAAAGAAGTTACTTATGCGATAAATGTAATGCTAAGTTCTTTTCTAAACGTGGTCTATCCGATCATATATCGAGGCATACTGGCGGGGAGGTTTGCTCGTGCGAGGTTTGCGGAAAGTCATTCTCAAGGTTGAGAACTCTTAAGGAACACATGAAAATTCACGAGGATGATAAAAGATTCCAGTGTGAAGTGTGCAAGAAGACATTTATGCAGAAGTGCAGCCTGAAAAGTCATGTGAGATTGCACCAGGACGATCTTGACATATTCAAAGAGTTCGAAGATGTCAAACATCTGATCGATAATAGAGAGTTGACGCTGAAACAGATAGCGGCTGAGAGTAAAAAGAAACAGCAAGCTGAAAAGATGAAACAGGAGTTTGTGTAGGAGTTGCATTTGGTAGGAAATCATAAATGACATCTCTCATTCAATGTCAAAATGATAGTGTTACGCGCTTACGAATTGTAGATAAAAAATCCATTTTAGCTAGGGATTTAATTTTATAAAAACACTATAATGAGCACTTACGCGATAGAACTGTGCGGCTTCTTCGATCTTCGGCAAGCTTTATGGCTGGCCGTTTGTCTCGTTCTACGTCATCGAAACATTTCGTCACTTTCTGTCATTTTACTGGTTTTTCTCTTACGCTATATTGTTTGTGTTGTATGTATGAAAGTATTAAATGAGTTCTAGCATTGCGAATGCAGATCAACGGGATGCTGTTTATTGTGAAAACACATGTGTAACCCTCCTAAATCAATCCGATCTGCCAAACTGGCTTGCCCCTTAGGGTGGGAGAGAGGACAAAATAGTTCGATCTGGTCCCCTACCTGCAACAAAGTAGGTCAACAAGCTGTGTAGAATCTAGCACCTCGACGATTTGGTCGCACGTACGCTTATTCAAAGGCGTTTGCCTGTTTATATTAGTTGAAAAATAGAAAACACATGAGACATCTTATGCACAGTTACGATACAGAACTGTGACAATAAAACATTAGTTTATTAGAAGTAAAGGTAATGTGATCTAAGATTTAAAGTCAAATGAGAGAGCATTGTAAGTTAGTTATAGTGATTGAGTTATTGGTCGTTTTAAAATTTTAACTTTATTATTTGTGTGCAATTAAACTATTGGACATTTTAGTATTCATTTTGAAATTAAAATAGGCATTTTCATTTTTAGCTGTTGTAGAATTTTAATGTTTGCCATAATTTCATGTTTAGTCTGTTATGATATATCTTTATTTAAACTACAATACTAGTTTGCCTGCGAGCCCATTTTAAATGATTTTATCGATAAATTTATTCCTATTTACTTTTTTAATTAAATCAATTTATGTTTAAGATTAGTCTTCTCTTTATATAAATGACACTAGTAGTGTGTTATAATAAAAAAAAATATTTAAATGATTTGCTTTTGATTTTTCTACTGTAAATTTTAATTCAGCAGATCTTCCTGTCATCTTAAAGTCATCTACAACTTAAGAAAGATACATTTTAAATGTTTGCAGTTTGATGTATATGATTATCACCTTAATATTATGATAAGGCTCAGTGCCTTAGTACGTACTTATCAATATACAAAACTCCTGATATCCTAATATATAATCCTATCGAATATTCAAAAATCAAAGGACTGAAAAAGATCCCTAAGAAGGATAAGTCGCCAATGGTACACACATTTACAGGGTGTACAATAAAATAGACCAGCTGCTCAAATGATAAAAATAACTATGATAATTTTTTTTTGTAAAAATTCCTATCCGTTTATAGCTGTTCAAAGATTCAAGTTTAAAACCCAAAATAAAATCACCTGGTATTTATACACACTGTACAACATAATCATCATGTCAGCCCTTAGACGTTCACTGCTGGACATAGGCTGTACCTGTCATTTTGGCAATTTTGGTATAACTGTGTTTACATACAAAATAGAATGCCGTGTTTTCTAATTTATTTATTTACCACGTAAAGATCACTTAGTTTCGTCAGTAGTAATCTTCTTGACTAGTTCTTACAGCGGAAAATACGATAAGTGCAAAACGTGATATTGTCATATAATTCTTGAATTGTGTGCTGTTTAAGAATAAGTGTACTGTTAAGAAGACTAAACGGCCTGTCAAAGATTGTTTTTCTTTTGTAGGCGGTACCGGAGCGACAAAAAAACGAAAACGGGTAAAGGAGGAACCCGGCACCACAGACACAGTAAATAAACTAGTATTACGCGAGAAACACGTCCCGGAAATGAAAAAGCAGTGGCACAATCTCACAACCTTGTTGAAATACTCGAACGCAACCCCTTTTAAGGATAGAAATGATGCCGGTTACATTTGTGCCTACTGCTTCAAAACGTACCCTGATCCAGACGTACTAAGAAATCACACTCACAGTGACCACAGCAAAGAAAAGCCTAATTATAAAGCTGGATCAGGTATGGCAAGCTTCGTTGCCTTTCTTGACGTAGTCGGTCTAAAATGCACAATATGTGATGCACCAATGGACAACCTAAAAACCCTACCTGAACATCTAGTAACGGAACACGATAAGAAATACTATTTAGGAACGACAGATTACTTCCAACCCTTCAAACTGAGCCACGAGCAACAAATTAATTGCTGTCTGTGCAACGAAGTGTTTCATAACATGAAGTTGCTTATGCAGCACATGAATGTTCATTATAGAAATTTTATATGCACAATTTGCGGTGCTGGATTCGTAAACAGTTTCCGGTTGAACCGACATGAAACTACGCATGGGAAGAAGAAAACCAGTTACCCTTGTCGGCATTGCGGACTAGTGTTCGCCGCTGAATCGAAGAAAAAAGCGCACGTGAACACAGAACATAAAGGGATTGCTGGTGATAGTGTCTGTCAAATTTGCAAGGCGAGATTCAAAAATTACTATCAGAAAACTCGACATATGTCTCAAGTGCATAACGTTGAAGGTATCAAGTGTGACATGTGTGAGAAGCGGTTCAATTTGAAGTCAAATCTGATGCTGCACATGAGGAGTGTTCATCTTAAAGAGAGACCATATGAATGCTCAGTATGTTCCATGGGTTTCTTTATCAAACGTCACATGTTAGGACATTACATGGCGACGCACACGAATGAGAGGAAGTTCAAATGTGAAGTGTGTGGTAAGGCGTACGCCACACAAAATTCTAAACGAAAACACATGAAAAAGAATCACGGAATTTCTAAAAGTAGCATGATGTCTCAAAATGTACCAAAATAAATTGTCTCAAAAGTACCTATTATTTATAAATTTTGTACATTGCATTAATGACTGGTCCTATGATATTTTAGTATATAAATCATGAAAGGTGTATTATTTAAGTAACTAAATATTGTATTAAATAACCTATTCCTATTTAATGAAGTGAATTTTATTTCAGTAATTATAACAACTTAAATCTAACTCTAACCTAAATATATAACTAGTGAGTACTGCTTAATCATTAAAGTACTTTCGCGAGATCTCCTTCACACTTTTCGATCGTACAAATCAGAATCTGCATAAATAAATAAACATGTCGGTGTCAATATATTGTCAGGGACCTCTGACCTGACTCATGAAACTAACGGGTAATTTCATTTATAAATCTATATAACATAGTAAGGAACGCAAGAGCCGAAAGAAGAAAGAAGCTGGGGAGTCAATAATAAAACGTTTTGTTTCTAGGTGGGACGAGGAATGTGAGCAAAGCGTCACAAAGGCGAGCTCGACGCGCGGCTCTAGATGTGATACAGAAGCAAAAGAATAACCTCTGTAAGATGCTGATGTACTCAAACGTGAATCCGATCAAATGGAAGGATATGTCCGGAATCCAGTGCGCTTATTGCCCCATAGTAATGGAGTCTATAGATTTGAAAGATCATTTTGTTAACACGCACAGGGATGAAGCATTCAAAAAGATAATGACTCAGAGTTTCGCAAAAAATGTGATAAGACTCGACATTACTGATATGAAATGTAACTTATGCAAACTAAGATTAGAAACACTTGAAGATTTGTTAAATCATTTGAAATACAAACATCAAATTGATGTCGACGCAGAGGTCGACAACGTATTCCTACCGTTCAAATTTGATAAAAACGAAGAAATGGTTTGTGGAGTTTGCGATATGGGGTTCCCAGTTTTCAAGATGCTAAGAGAACATATGAATTTGCATTTCAGAAATTTTATTTGCGATATTTGTGATTCTGGGTTTGTGAATCAAGAATTGCTGTATCGCCATAAGCTTAGACATGGCGGTTCAGAAACACAATGTAGTTATTGCGACAAGACTTTCTCGAGTAAAGCGCGAATGCGTCGCCATGAACAGACGGTTCATTTGAAGATCAAGAAAAATATTTGTAAATATTGCGACCAGAGATTTGACGAGTTCAATAAAAAATTAAGGCATATGGAAAAAGTTCATAAGATCAAAATGGATTTGAATTGTTCTATTTGTGATAAAACTTTTACTACTCCTAGGGCTCGCCGGATACATGTAAAAAGCTTTCATCTATTAGAGAGGGATCACGAATGCGTGCTATGCGAACGCCGTTTCTATTCCAAAGCTTTGTTGGACAGTCATATGGTAATGCATAGTGAAAAGAGGAATTATCAGTGTGATTATTGCCCAAAAAGTTTCGCTAGAAAGTGTACGCTAACGGAACATATACGGATTCACGAGGATGACAGACGGTTCCAATGTGACTTCTGTTCGGAAGCTTTTATACAGAACGTAAGCCTAAAAAGGCACTTGTTGTCTAAACACGCTGATCTATTTGAGAACTGAATGCATGTAGGTATTTTCTCATTAAGTTATGCTGACTAACTTTCGAATGCATTATAATACTTATTTGCCTATAACGACCTCTTAATAAGAAAATAATAACATAAATCTATTAACAGAGTAAGGTCCTTCCTGGAAGTAAATTTTCTTATTTATAGCAAAATAGAGTATATTACTTTCTATACTTGACGAAATACAAGATTAAACTGCAATTAGTATTTTAAACGTCATTTTAATCGACGATAACTTGGAGCTAGTGGTCGGTTATGCTGCAAACAAATTTGGAGTATTTGGCAATGACCAATAGAATAAATGAATATATCGATAGTTTAATATCCATATTCATGGTCGAAGGTGCCTAGTGCATGTGCTAAGTGAGAAATTACTTACTATGAAAGTTTTAATTCAAACTTTTCTTTGTAGGTGTTGCCAGTGAAGTGTTAGATGCAGTCCATGAAATAAAACGAGAAGTAAGTTACAATAACACTGAGGCGAAGCTTAAATCACAAGATGTTGCCAAAGCCACGAAGGTAATTAGTAAATCAGCGGATAAGACCAAAACCAAAAAGGTGAAGAATAAGAAGGCTAGCAAGCCACTTAGTCTGATTACTAAAGTTACGGCTAAACAACAAAATCTTTCTAAAGTCATCGCGGCGGATGATCCTCTAGGCTCTCCGAAAGAAAGCATTGTTAGCGATTCACTAGATTCACCAGAAACCACAACGGCTAACGACCCTCTTAGTATTATCAATGCCAACGCGAACAAGGCCTGGGCGGTAACGATAACCAAGAAAGAGAATCATAAAACAAAGGCTAACACTAAAAAGACTACACGTACTAAAAAGATTATCAAGAAGCAAGGTGCATTGATTATAAAGAAAGTTAAAAAAGAGAAAGACATCACAAAACATTTACAGAATTTGCATATGGTTTTATTGCATTCCAACGCTACTCCAATAAGATGCCAAATTGGCGTCGATTACGTGTGCGGTTACTGTCCTGAACAGTATCCTGATCCTGCTGATCTCAAAAGACACAGCTTAGCTAAACACGTTGATTCGGCTAAAAGCAAATTCATGGATGGCTTCTCTTTGTCAACGTATGTGGTCAAACTGGATATAACATATTTGGAATGTAATATTTGCAGCAGCAAAATTGAAGAGTTGGCTGAATTAATGGAACATCTAAAAACTCACGGCAAAGAGCTGCATACTGAAATTAACAACCATGTGCTACCTTTTAAATTTGACAGTGCAGCTCCTAAATGCGGGGTTTGTCCAGTAAGTTTACAATCGTTCAAAATGTTACAGGAACACATGTCTATCCATTATAGAAATTACATTTGTGAAATCTGCGGCACAGGTCACGTTAACCAGAGGTATTTGCAGAACCACACTGCCGGCAAACATAAGGTGGGCGAGTTCCTCTGCAGTTACTGTTCAAAGGTTTTCGACACGAAAATTAAGCAGCAAAAGCATGAGAACTCGGTTCATGTGAACAAATCAATACGAAACAAGTGTCCATATTGTGATGCTAAATTCTCAAGTTACAGGAGTAAAAAGAGCCACATGGTAAAGGAGCATGGCGCACCAGCAGTAGTGTATAAATGTGCTTCGTGCGATAGGACTTTTCGTAGTTCAGATAGGATGTACCGTCATGTGCAACGGGATCACCTGATGGTGAGACGCTTCGCTTGCACCGAATGCGATAGAAAGTTCTACGGAAGGCATGAGTTAGCCAGCCATATGGTGAAACATTCGAATATTAAAGAATTTGTTTGCAAAGTCTGCTTCAAAGCATTTGCACGGAAATGCACTCTCGTAGAACATTTTCGTATACATGTTAACGATAAGAGATTCAAATGTGATCTGTGTGATCAAGCTTTCGTTCAAAAAAATAGTATGAGGTGTCACATGCGTTCCAAACATGGCGAAATTTTCTGAATGTGAAACATTCGATGAGCAAGAAACATACATTAGTTATTGCTATCTTTATGTATTTTTACCTTTCATGATCCTTTAACTTTTTTGTTGTTGTTAATTATTACTATTCGTTATTATGAAATGTAAGGAACGGTGACCTCACTTTGTTATTAAAATTTGTTCCGTGTCATAATATCACTTATATTAATTATAATGTAGGATAACGACGAATTGATTTATTTTTGAAAATAAATTTATTAATATCAAATTCGTGTCTTCATTGTTTTCATCATCATAAACCGCTTAGGATCCCTTAAATACTCATAAGGTAAATTTTGCAACAAAAAAAGGATTCGATGACTGCAAACCATTGCATCAAATTCAAAATACAACTGTCGCTAAAACAGGTCAGGTGATCCGGTCCTATGCTCATCGGTGTCAGTCCAGACTGTACCTGCGATCTTCATGTTTTTATCTGGCTGGTCTGCTCCTACTTTCATGAATATGTTTTGTATCCCCGCATAATCAGAAACCCTTAACAATCTGATGGGTTATAAATGAGAAATCAAGCGGTTTTCCCCAGTGGTCAGATTGATGGTGAAACTAGTCTGGCCAACGGGATTTTTTTTCCCATTGGCCAGATTTATTTGACGGCTAGAAAATACATAGAAAAAAGCGGCCAAGTGCGAGTCGGACTCGCCCATGAAGGGTTCCGTAGCAGCAAGTAACATAATATAAAAGTTATAGTAGTTCGTTGTAACTTTGATCAATGTTTTAATAATAGTATTTTGGTTTACGATTTATGACGTATTAAAAAAAAACTACTTACTAGATCTCGTTCAAACCAATTTTAAGTGGAAGTTTGCATGGCAATGTACATCATATATTTTTTTTAGTTTTATCATTCTCTTATTTTAGAAGTTACAGGGACACACATTTTACAACTTTGGAAGTGTCTCTCACGCAAACTATTCAGTTTAGAAAAAAATGATATTAGAAACCTTAATATCATTTTTGAAGACCTATCCATAGATACCCCACACGTATGGGTTTGATGAATTTTTTTTTTTTTGAGTTTCAGTTCTAAGTATGGGGAACCCCCAAAATTTTTGTTTTTTTTTTCTATTTTTGTATGAAAATCTTGATGCGGTTCACAGAATACATCTACTTACCAAGTTTCAACAGTATAGTTCTTATAGTTTCGGAATAAAGTGGCTGTGACATACGGACGGACAGACAGACATGACGAATCCATTAGGGTTCCGTTTTTGCCATTTGGCTACGGAACCCTAAAAAGTACAAATAGTTTTGCGTACCTACACATTTCATATATGTCGTACTTTAAAGTCTTTAATAAGGTGGAGTGCTGTGTTCTTAGTAAAATGGTATTGCCTCATTTTAGATCTTTTGTAAAGAGATCAATTGACATGCATTACGGGTTTTTTTTGCGATCTTTGCAGAGAAAAGTTCGTGAAGGCAAGGTAAAAAACATAAAAATAATGTTGGACCCTTTGTCTGCGAATATTGCTCTAAAATATTCGATAAAATCGCTAAAAAGAAATCTCATAAAAGCAACATTCATCTGAAAACGTATTATTAGAAATGCTGGAAGTGTAATAAAGGGTTCAAACCTGATGGCCTCAAGAGAGTTAATCTGGTTCAGATATATGGTGAATTGGATACTTCAATCCACTGTGAAGTGTGTGGCAAATGCTTCTTTGCTATGTCTCCACACGAGGAAAGTCATTTGATGGAAAATAGTAATAAGTGCCAAGTCAATTGAAACGCCATATGATAAAACATAATGAACAGAAAGAATTAACATGCGATTTTTGCTCGAAATGTTATGCTCGGAAGATCATCGAGAGAACATATTAGCAGTTACATGAATGATCGTAGATTTACATGCAGACATTGCGGGTTGGCGTTCGTGCAGAAATGCCGTCTGAAGTAGCATATGCGTAACAAGTGTAGTGCAATTCAAAAGAAAGACAAATTATCTTGATAATAATAATAATATAATATAATAATACTGTTACTAGTTAGTAGTGAGCTGAACGAACTCAAAATAAGTTGTTTTGACAGCTGTTTGGTTCTGAAGATATTCTAACATATAATAAAAACATATTCTAACAGCTCCAATCCTTTATTTTTGAAACATGTTAATATATATTTTCCGATATGCGTCGAATGCTTCAACGATATAAAATAAATCAGTAAAAGAATATAAAATATAAATCACACAAAAAATATCTTTAAAAGTAAAGGAATTAAAACTATTTGTTAATTTTACGACTTATAAATTTTTTAGAACCACATTTTGTAGGTACCTCTTTATATTTTGATTAAGACCCTTAATAACAAGTTACGGCACTTGCGTTTTATTTCAGTTTCCACAATGAAGTACGAGAAATTTTAATTCGTTAATTTTCTTTGTAGGTCTGTGCAGAGAAATATACATTAAAATAGAACCAGCAGATGAAACTGTAAGTAATACAAGCACTCCAAGAAAACGTGCCAAACGTTCATCTATTACAAAAGCGAAGAAAAATACAGACTGGTCTATAACGATAACGAAGCAGAAGGGCTCTAAAAGACGTAGCAAACGAACATTGCCCTTAAATACACAAAGTGAAGAGAAGGAGATCACGAAACATTTAAACAATATAAGAATGATTCTATTACATACAAATGCTACTCCAATAAAATGTCATACTGACTCAGGCTATACATGCTGCTTCTGTCCAAAACAGTTTCCTGATCCAGCTGATCTTAAAAGACATACAATAGAAAAACACGACGATTCTACCAAAAGTCATTTCATGGAAAGCTACACGATGCTGGCGTTCGTCGTTAAACTAGACGTTACGTCTTTGCAATGCAACATTTGTAACGAAAACGTTGAAGTATTAGAACCTTTGTTGGAGCATTTAAGTGCACATGGCAAAACTATTTACACTGGTATAAATAGCCATATACTACCGTTCAAATTTGATAACGACGTCCTATTGTGCGCAGTCTGTCAAAAGATTTTCGACCATTTCAAAACGCTACATGAACATATGACCGTACATTACAGAAATTATGTTTGCGAAATATGCGACGCTGGATTTGTGACTAAACGTAATCTACAAAGTCATGCCAGTAGGCACAAACGAGGCGAATTAAAGCCCCTGAAAATGAATATTAAGAGAGAGCGAGATGGTGAACGAATATCGTTTAAAAAAGATGATTTGTCGGAATTAAACAAGCACCGTTTCAATATCCGATTGTTGTTGGAATGTTCAAACGCTACTCCTATCCGCCAGCGGGGCGGGATCGGATACATGTGTTGCTTCTGCGCCAACCAATACCCAGACCCCGCTGATCTCAAGCGCCACACCCTAGAAGACCACGACGATAAAGTAAAACGAACTTTTATGAAAAAAGACTTGATGTATGCATACGTGGTCAAGCTCGACATAACCGCGCTGCACTGCAAGTTATGCGAATTAAATATAGACTCGCTCGAGGGACTCATCGATCACTTGACAAATACACATAATAAAGAGTACTACACTGATATAAAGAATCACATTCTGCCATATAAATTTGAAAGTGAAGAGTTACGATGTGTCATGTGCCCGAATGTGTTTACCAGGTTCAAAGGTTTACATGAGCACATGGTTGGACATTACAGGAATTTCATGTGCGACTCGTGCGGTGCAGGATTCGTCAATCGTCGTACACTTGCTGTCCATTGCGATATACATAAAACTGGTTCTTTCAAATGCGACTATTGTCATAAAGTCTTTGATAGTCATTCAAAGAAAAAGAGGCACGAATATTGCATTCACAAGCAAATGCAACTTGTGAGTAAATGTGGTTATTGTCACATCAGGTTTAAAGATGCTCGCGCAAAGGACAAACATTTACAACAAGAGCACGGGGTTCGATTCCTGCCTGTTAAATGCAACGCTTGTGATAAGAGTTTTGCAGACAAAAGTGCTATGAGAATCCACCAAAAAAGAGATCATTTGCTGGAGAGACCTCATGAGTGTCCTGATTGTGATATGAGCTTTTTCCAAAAACAGTCGCTTAAAAACCACATGCTGAAACACACTGGGCTCAGATTGTTTCGATGTGAAGTTTGTCACAAGGCGTTTGGAAAGAAGTTTACACTAAAAGAGCATATGCGTATTCATTTGGACGATCGCAGATTTAAATGTGAATACTGTGGACAAACATTCGTGCAAAAGTGCAGCTTAAAAGGGCATATGCGTTCTAAACACGGAGAGATTTTAGAATAATCTTTAGGAATCCGCGAAGATGGCGAGTCTTAGTGGGTGAAACTACTCTAGTAAATATTAGAAGTATAAAAAAATTTACTGTGTAAATAAATCAGTAATATGTTAATTATACAATACACTTATTTCGAAGACGTGTAATAATTTTTTATTTTAATATTTATTTATTATTAATGATCAGAAATAGCAAAATATTTATTATTTGTGTTTGCGTGTTTTGGTGATATATTTAATATGAATTATATTAAAAATAATGCAATAATAAAAATTAATGAATATTTGACTCGATGTTAAAAGGTTGGTGCAACTCCTTTGGTGTAAAATTCTGTTAATATTCTTTATTCTCATTGCATTTATAATTTAATTCAATATTTATTATAATTATTAATAAACATTAATTATATTTATTAATAAATAAAAACTACAACCACGAAAAATACATCTTTCTATCGACATCCTTTCATTATCAACATCATATCAGCCCTTGGACGTCCACTGCTGATATAGCCCTTCCCCAATGAACGCCACCACACCCTGTCCTCCGCATCTAGCCGCTTCCGGCCACCTTCTGTCAGGTCGTCTGTTCATCTGGCGGCGGAGCGACACACCCTGCGCGCGTCGTCATTCATCCATCGTGAATCTCCAATATCTACGATTACAATAAAACATTTCGAATTTTTTGGTCATAGAGATTTTTTTACTGGTCTTGGTACTAAACCGAATTAAGAAAATATTAACAAATTAAAACGCTATTTTAGTTAACACTAGCTTTTGCCCACGACTTCGACCGCGTAGGTACACATCTTGAAGAGTGGCGCCACGTTGTGAGCAAATTCACTGCTTTTAACGATTAATTTTGTTCCCCGTAGCAATAAGATGTTTTCTCAGGATAAAAACTATCCTATGTCATATTCCAGGACCTAACCTATATGTGTGCCAAGTTTCATCCCGATCCTTCCAGTGGTTGAAGCGTGATTGAGTAACAAACATCCAAACCTCCAAACTTCCGCATTTATAAAATTAGTAGGACGTTTTTTATTTTATTTTATAAATAAAAATCGCTATCACTAAGCTATTTAATCAGGAAAATGTATCTAAATAATTCCTATCAAAAGATAAGAAACCTGAAAAACTAAGTATACCAGTGTCGGTCCCTATCGCACATTATGTTATACACATTGCTACTCCTACTGTGACTTCTACAACAACTCCAGGGTAGTATTATTAAGTACTAGCTGTTGCCCGCGACTTCGTCCGCGTGGACAACTTAACATCACAAATTATTATGTATTTCCCGTAGGAATGCGATGTTTTTTCGGGATAAAAACTATTCTATGTCCTGTTCCAGGACCTAACCTATATGTGTGCCAAGTTTCATCACGATGGTTCACTATTTTGGCTATAATAGCTAACACAAGATATAGATATATATTGTGGCGGGCTTTTTTGTAGGACTATTTAAGATAAACATTTCCATCATACATTACATATGTGTAACTCTAGCGGTTTTGGCAGCGCACGCCAGAATAGCTCGCAGATGGTAGATTTTTTCCTACTTACTTGATATTTTGGACAATTCACACAATATCTTTATAAATTGTAGCCTATGTGTTATTCTGATGTTTTAGCTATATTATTGTAAAGTTTCATTAAAATCCATTCAGTAGTTTTTACGTGAAAGAGTAACAAACATCCATCCATACTTACAAACTTTCGCGTTTATAATATTAGTAGGATTTTATGCTCCAGAATTGAATCAGCACTATGGTTTTAATTGCAGGGAATCTTATATGGGTTATTCTGGCACGCCACCATCGCGGATTGTAATTCTGTATAGATATCCACATTAAATTAATTAGGCTTACGGGAATTTGTATAGGGATGAACTTCAGTATTTTAACTTTTTATTGTCTGTTACCTATTAGTTTTAGATTAATAGATCTTTGATAAAGTTAACGGGCTCGGTATTAGAATAATAATAAATATCCCAAATAGAAGTACACTAATGGTTAGTCATTTCGAACCTCTGTTACAATAATTGTAATGGAAGTCTATAATTATTATTACTATAGACGTTAATACTGACCAGCGCGGGGAGTGTAGGCCAAATCCTCCGTTTGTCTCCGGCAGATGAAAAAGAGTTGTGCTCCTGCAGTGGATACCAAAATAACCTGATGATGAGACGTTACGCGTATATATAAATTCCTTGTACAATATTTATTTACAGAAACAGTGTAATTTATTTGGATTTATTACTTAAATTTTATTTTTATATTGATTTATATTACCTTGTTTTTATTGATTCTAAAAGTGTATATTAATTATTTATTAATTTAGCATGTCATGAACACATTATGTTTACCCATTGTATATCGCAATAAATATTCAGAAATATCAGCATGTTCTTAATTTTTTTGTACTGCTTGTGTTAATTGTTGTATAAAAAAATAATTTAAATTCATAAGATAATTTTCTTTGTAGGTGTCGCCAGGGTAAACATTAATCAAGAAAATTATCAACAAGAAGAGAATGTAAGTAATGAACCTCTTACAATAACAAGCCGTAACAGATCAACCAACTCGGAAGATGGAAGTACGGAACCGACCGTTACAATAACTGAAAAACAGACTTCTGAAAACGATACGGAATTGGGTACGATTGTAATAGAAAGTAACTTGGATGAAATTACAAAGCACTTGAACAACATAAGAATTATTTTACGATATTCCAATGCGACTCCAATAAAAGGTTGTATTGACTCTGGCTACTTATGCTGCTTCTGTTCAAAACAGTTCGTCAATCCGGCTGATCTTAAGAAGCACACTATAGAAACACACGACGATTCAATAGTCGAGTTTATGAATGGATCAAAAATGACAGAATACGTGGTAAAATTAGATATAACATCGCTGCAATGTAACATTTGCTTCAACAACATAGATGGATTAGATCAACTGAAAGAGCATTTGAAAAATCACGATAAAATGATTTACACGGACATAAACGACCACATACTTCCATTCAAATTTGACAGCGAGACTCTAACTTGCATGGTTTGCTCCAAAAGTTTTAAACATTTCAAAATTTTGCAAGCACATATGAGTTCTCATTACGGAAATTATATTTGTGATACTTGCAACTCAGCATACATGAATGTACTTAGTCTCAGGAAACATAAACTTAAACATGAAGATGGCGAAAGCAAGAAAGTTGATGTGAAAAATAGCAAAATAGCATCAACGGAACATGATAACCATACATTTAATAATTTAAAGTTTCTGGAACCAACAATTTCAGACCATGAAAGTACGGACTGGACCGTAACGATAACTAAGAAACACAGTTCCGAAGAAGATAGAAACTTGAACAAGTATAGAAATGCCTGTGGATTTAAGGAGCTTGTAAAGCACTTAAACAACATAAGGATTATTTTACAATATTCCAATGCGACTCCAATCAAAGGTTACGTTGACTCTGGCTACGTATGCTGCTTCTGTCCAGAACAGTTTCTCAAGCCGGCTGATCTTAAGAAGCACACTATAGAAACACACGACGATTCAATAGTCAGGTTCATGAAAGGCTCAACAATGTCAGCATATGTGGTAAAACTAGATATAACATCTCTGCAATGTAAAATCTGCCGGAGCAACATGAATGATTTGGAACAACTGAAAGAGCATTTGAAGAATCACGACAAAATGATTTACACTGATATAAATGATCATATACTTCCATTCAGATTTGACAGCGACACTTTAACTTGCATACATTGCTCCAGAAGTTTCAGACATTTCAAACTTTTACAAGAACACATGAGATTTCACTATGGAAATTATATTTGTGATACTTGCAACTCTGCACACTACAATATACTTACTCTTACACATCATAAACGAAAACACAAGCGTGACGGAAGCAAAAAAGTTATGAAACGTGTCATTACAGCGTTAACGGAACTGGATAAACATAGGTTTAATATCCAAATGCTACTGGAATGTTCAAACGCAACGCCGTTCCAACAACGTGGTGGTGGCGTTGGGTACCTGTGCTGTTTTTGTAATGCAGTATATTCGGATCCTGCAGATCTCAAATCTCATACTTCAGATACACACGATGATGAAGAAAAATGTACTTTGATGTCGAACGTCGTAATGTATGGATACGTGGTCAAACTAGATATAACTTCACTGCATTGTAAGATATGTGAAGCTTCTGTTGACACAATTGAACAATTAATAGATCACATAACTACAGCCCACAAAAAAGCGTATCATACTGATATTAAGAACCACATTCTACCTTTTAAGTTCAAAGGTGACGAGTTACGATGTGTTATGTGTCCCAAAATTTTTAACCGGTTTAAAGGTTTGCAGGAGCATATGCATGAACATTACAGGAATTGTATTTGTGAGGTTTGCGATGCAGGATTCGTCAACCAGCGCGCTCTTGCGGTCCACAGTGAAAGGCACAAGATCGGTTCATTCAAATGTAACCATTGCCCCAAAGTATTTACGACTTATCAAAATAAAAAAGCACACGAATATGCAGTACATGTATACAAGCAAATGATGCATAAGTGCGGACTTTGCAATGCTAAGTTCAAAACTTTTGACCTGAGAAATAAACATTTGGTCCAAGAGCATGGTGATCGTTCTGAAACCATCATGTGCAAAGCTTGTGATAAAATATTTTTGACTTCACATGCTTTGAGGACTCACACAAGGCAATACCATTTGATGGAAACACGTCACACATGCACAGTATGTGATAAAAGTTTCTTCATGAAAAATACTTTCAGGAGACACATGTTAAAACACACTACGGAGAGGCCGTTTGAGTGTGATATTTGTCACAAATTTTTCGGTTTAAAGTGTGTCTTGAGAGAGCACATGCGTAAACATATTGAAGACCTCCCAAATGAGTGCGAGCAGTGTGGGCGAAAGTTCTTGTATAAATGTTACTTGAAGAATCATATGTTTTCAAAGCATCCAGTCTCAATATGCTAAAGATAACGTGCCAAGTCAATTTTTGTGCCATACGATATTATATCATACGATTAAACCATTGAGTCTGATATCTTATAAATAAAATCGTAAACTTCGCGTGTCTGTACATTTAAGATATTTGCAAAAAAAAAAATGGGGGGGTCTAAGGATAAGCAACAGAACACTTTTCGATCATTTTTGAAATTGTTGTCTGTTTGTCTGTTTGTCGGTTTGTCTGTTTGTCTGTTTGTCTGTGAGTTTGTGCACGCATCACTTAAAAACGACTGAACGTACTTTGATGGACTTTTCACAGAAACATGGGGCTTAATTTGGTGTAACATATAGGCTTTATTTCATTGCAATCGGTGCAGTCAATCAAAAGTTATGCGAATTTATAGTTTCCAAAAACTCGCATTCACTGCGACGAATGTAGTAGGGTGTAAATGTTCGACTGAATTCGTGAGCGGTAGCGGGAGCGGGTATGGTATCAGTGTAATTTGAGTGTTTGTTAACTTTTGACTGAGTTACCCGATTACGATGAATTTGTGGTATATGTATGCAACAAAGTAATGTTGGCCGGAATTTGGATTGCGACGGATTAGTTACGAGAACTACATTTGGAGAGACGAGGGAAAGAGGTTTGAGAGGTGGGACCTGGACCTGGACGTGGACCTGAACCTGGGCCTGGACCTGGCCCTGGCCCTGGCCCTGGACCTGGACCTGGACCTGGACCTGGACCTGGACCTGGACCTGGACCTGGAGTGGGATAGGGAACGAAAGTGGGAATGGGAGCGGATCCTGTAGTCCACGCGAGCGGAGCCGCGGGCACAGCTAGTTGCTAAATAAAAAAATTAGTTCAGTCTAGCTGACTTTGACGATATGCATTTCAATCATGTAGTCTTTCTATGATTAATTGTAGAAATAGTTGAACAACAAACCCTATCAAGATAGAATGGTGAAGTAGGCCAGACACGCGTGCCAACGATTTGCAATATATTGCATAAACTGTCAAATGCTTACTCATTTCGCGTTGAGTCAAAGTCGGGAAACATTGATAAAAAATCTGCAAAAATGCCCGCGGTTTGTAACTGCATCATTGTATCTCCTCACTAGAAACGTGACCGCGACGCATAAAATGTGCGCGAGAGGGGCGCGCTGTGTCCGAAAATCGGCACGCGCGGAACTGAAATAAAACAAATGTCATAACCGTTCATCTTGATAGAATTTCTGTGTAGTTGAATAATATGTATCACTATAGTACAGATACTAACTGTTAGTTTTGATGTTAGGTTATTGATGAAACTTAACGCAAATAAAATATGGAAGCATTGTGTAGGAACGGAAAAATCGCAACGAAAAGTGTACTGTAGTGGGCGGGGCTTGAAAACAGTTCCGTCGAGATTGAGTGCGGATGGCTGAGGGTATTTTTGCAATACACTGTTTTTTTAGTTCTGTGGCAAAGTGGTGTAGGAATCATTCGGATAATGATGTCAAGTTGAAATCACTTTCCCCTTGAAAGTACTCAGATAAATATACTAAAACCTAAAAATTCAAGTCACATTTCTCTCTGGGGATGGTGTTATGGCAAATGAAACTAATATATTTCTCCTGAATATTTGGTTTTTACTTTCTTTTTCATTAGGATGATGGTATTATACAGAGCTCAAGTCAAAGTCAAAATCATTTATTGCACATGAGTACACTTGGTACACGTATACACGTAATACAGCTAATTTAAACATACAACACTCATATTTAAAACGTAGATCTACCAAGTTTTGTGGGAAGCGAAATAGTAGTTTAAAATGTAAGAGGAACTACCTATACTATATGTATAACTAAGAGCTAGATCGTAACATTATTGTAGAATTCAATGATATCTACCTATTGTCAGAGAATTCTAAATGTTACTACGTATATGAATAATAAAGCACGACGGAGAGTCTGGCAAGAGAAGCACTTATGTGTCGACGTATAAGGTCGTCCCTCGATAGTTTACGCGCACGGACAGGCTGGTGCCCCTGTCTAGACTGAATAGACTACTATTCCAGGTGATTAAATCTGTTTGCTTGTATAGAGCATCGGTGGTGTGGTGTGCTTGTAGTCATCGAATAAAAATTAACCAAATTACGATCATTGTTTATGATTAGTATGAAGGACTGCTTCCATGTTTTATTTGAGTTCACGGGTTGTCTCACGTTTCTCGTAGTAATTCCATTATAAATTAGATATAATAAAGAATGTATTTACGTCATACTAGTCATATTAACTTCCATTATGTAAACTCGTGTAGTTATAGCATTGCTTCTATTTTCGTTCGATTTATTGTGTCCAACAAAATATTATTTGCACATCATTAAACGTTAATATAGTATCTTTTTAGAGAATAATATATTATAAAATGTATTATTTCATTATTGTGTTTGCATCTATTGATAGAGTAACCACATTAATGTACAGGATCGCATTGACAGGGTCTACATGAAAATAATTAAAAACCTTCGTATGTAATAATAAGCAAGTACTATTCTAAGCAAAAATAAGTTTGTAATGGGACACTGACTGTTCTTACTTCATTTCGCATATTTTAAAGATAACAATAAGTCGAAAATTCGAAACTAAAAAGTTAAAACGCCCAGTTCTTATATTAATTACATCTACTCTTTTTACACTGTGTAGGTACCTACTTTCTCTGGTGCTGGCAAAGTTAAAACTCATTACAAACACGGTGTTATTGCTTTTATTGGTTTCATTAATAAATCCCTTTTACATTTGCCTATAAGTTTGCAGCATAAAATAAACATCATATTGTACATAGTTTTCTACTTAACGTGAATATTTAATCTATAATATAACCACTGTAACGCCCTTTAGGAAACCTGGCTGAGGCAGACATTTCTTGTGCTGTTTCTGGCACACAAAGTGCCCAGACCCACCTGATTTGCAGCAACATATGACAAAAACAAACTTTATTTATAGCAAAACGCTGTGGCAAGACATCTAAACTAGAACTAGAATTGTAAAATATGCTCACACCGAAGGAACTACATTACGCACTGTTTATGTACAGAGAAGACTTCGTCACAATTTTGTTTTATGTATAGATATGTATGACAATTCTTCAATAACAGATTCTTTTCTTCATAGGTATCCTACATATCGTCTACATCAATAACGGAGAAACAGCTGCACACAGAGAATCAGTTCTGAAGAAAGCCATAAGTATTATAAATGAAAAAGAAAAATCTAAGCTAACGGGAAAATCAAATGAAACCAATAAATATGTAACTAAATTAAAAGATAAAACAAACAAAACAAAAACTGATTGTAAAGAAACAACAAATATAATAAAAAAAGAAGTAGATTTAATCTCTGAGTGTGAAACGAAAAAACCTCTGAAAAAAAAGTCATCCCGCATAGAAAGGCTGCTTGAATATAAGAAACACGATGTCAACATCAGACAGATACTGAAGTATTCCAACGCAACACCGATCAAGCACTACGATGATCTTGGATACTTTTGCTGTTACTGTAATAATGTATTTTCAAACCCAGTCGACCTCAAGAAACATACACTACAGTCACATCGTGATCCTTCTAAAGCCGTTTTTACTCAGGCAAAACGTATGCCTCTGAGCTCCTACCTTGTGAAACTGGACATAACATCCTTGCGCTGTAACATATGTGAAGCCAGCATTAATACGTTGGAACAGTTTATGAAACATTTGATAGATGTTCACCAAATAAACTTGCACACAGATATAAAAAATCTTATAATGCCTTTTAAATTCGACGGTAGCACCAAATTGCGGTGCCATATTTGTATGAACGAGTTCTTCAAGTTTAAGATTTTACTCCAACACATGAACGAGCATTATAGAAACTACATTTGCACCACTTGCGATGCTGGATTCGTCAACCATCGACATCTGTACCAGCATTCTAAAATACATGTAATTGGATCGTACCGTTGCAGCAAATGTCCACGAACTTTCAGAAACGTAGCTTACAAGAAAATGCATGAAAGGGATAAACACTCCACGAAAAGAGTCTGGTATAAATGTGGTCACTGTGATCAGAAGTTCAAATACTATCATCAGAGAATAACACATTTGTCCGAAGAACACAATATAAATTCAGTTACTAAATGCGGAGCCTGTACTAAAACATTTGCAACTCCTAGACATTATAAAGATCACGTGAAAAGAGTGCACTTGATGATGAGAAATCATAAGTGTCCGGTATGCGACAAGGCGTTTTTGTGCAAAAACGGACTGCAAGATCATATGGTAAAACATGGCGCTCGGCAAAAATTCGATTGTGAGATATGCCACAAGTCATACGCGAGACACAGAACGGTATTGGACCATATGAGGCGTGTCCATCCTACAGGGCGTCAGTATGTGTGCCATATGTGTAGTAAGGTATTCGTCAGTAAAGCAAATTTAACTCTTCATGTGGCGTCTAAACACGTTTTGGATAAGGAATCTGAATCGGATTAACAAAGCTACATCATTCTTGCTGTTACGGACGAACTTTACCTACAGTGTGAACCGGTCATCGGACCGTCGGAGGAACATGACAGTTGTCAAAATCATGCTGCACAGCACTGCAATTGAAACTTTCTCATTAGGGATTTATGGTTTGACGTTGCCTTCTTCCTCAGCGCACATATTTCCCCGGCGAAGTCTTTTAACTAGGTCCCCCATTGCATATCCCTGTCGGGTAGGCAGGAAAAATGGAGCATCAAGTATTGCGATTCTGACACACCTCTTACTTCCTTCAATCTTATCATTCATGGGTACTCTTCACTTTTCAGTCTGCGAGCACTTGTTCTATCTGATCTTGATATTGTTTCTATATATCTTCATATATTCTATTTACACCCAGCATTTGCTGCGCCTAGATCTATAGGTACTGGATAGAAGTTCATCAGAGCGTAAACCAGAAATAGAAAGAATTACGCATATATAGGACCACCTACCACTTGGTAGGCATTTTTATTTAATATTTTATTTTAATTGTAATTGTTTTATTTTGTTTTATGGGGGTTTTATGCCTTTCATAAAACATTATTGAGTGGAAATTCGGGTTACATACACACTATATATTACATACTGTTAGACAGGAAACAAATTACAATGCGTACGCGCTAAACACATCGAATTCAATGACATCTGTCAAAAGCTTAAACTGTCACTTTCACGTCCCACTGACAGAAGACAACTTGAAGTATTACGGCGGTGTTGCCCTTACAATACAAACCCTAGTAGGTTGGCCATCTGTACATGCAAGGAAGCGAAAGTTTGATTAATGTTTTGAAAGGTTACCAAGATCACATATGGAGCTTACACTACTACATATTATATACAACTTTATTAAAAATAATATTGTATCTGAAGTATATGTTGGCCTCTATTATAAAAGGCATATATTTAAATGAACATCTAACTTAACCACATCAAATAATACTGATTTGCACGCCAACTTTTTTTTTTTATTTAACATAAATTAGAGTAATATCCCATTTGTATGTGAACAGCGCGCTCACGTGATCAATACGCCCATCGCTGGTGCAGTTCTTGCTTTAGTAATCCACCTGATGTAATGTATTTTAAATCGGATGGTAGAGAATTCTAAATTTTCAGCCATAACATAACCGCTGGTACTCTCACCGTAATAGTTGACACATCTTGTAACATTTATTCTCTTGTTTGCCTTAGAATATTGTTATTTAGTTACATTAATATTATTTTTGATATAGTATTTATCATAGTTTTCTAAAAGTAGCAAGTATTTAGTTTTGTGCTGGATCGGAAGAATCTTGCAAAACTTAAAGACTTCTTCCTCATTGAGTTTTAATTTTTCTTTAGTTTTAACAGACATTATTTATTATTACTTTGATGTGCTATCGGTATACTTGGTGTAAATTCAGTATTTATTTAATGTGCGTTCAAATATTTCTCTTATAAAATATATTATTATACCTATTTGATACGGAGTAGTAGAGAAATCTGAATTTTTAAAGTTTTTTAAAAGTAACATTTAAAGATTTTTTTTATTAAGTTATTAAATAATTAATAAGATATTATATACTAGTACTTAATATACATTTGTGAAAATATTGACGTCTGTATTAAATACCATAGTGGCTGGTCTTAAGTACTGGTTAGTAAATATTGTATGCACGATAGGTTTCTGTCGCAATACTGACTTGATATATCGTCGGATTAATGTGTTAACCTCCCAACTCCATTGTCGCTGCAATACAATTATATACCCTAACTTTATCAAAATAGTGTTAACTAAGAACTCCATTGGGCCCGATTCTGAAGGCTCACATTTAAAATTTGACAGTGCTAAAATTGTTTTCGTCTTTATCTTCATAATTCTGAGTGACAAGGATAGCAACAGTTTTAGTGCTGTCAAATTTTAACATTGTGCCTTCAGAATCGGGCCCATTATATTACTTCTCTGCTATATTTATTTAAATTGAATTTGAACAACTTTTTATAGACATGAGTTGTTCACTCAGTCAGCTGAATTTATAAAAGATGTTGGGTATTGTTTTATTTTAGAATTTATAAAATATATGTAATTCAGTTCTTGGTTATCTTTCGTGGTTACGGAGTTATCGGATGTTAACTCGTATCGATTTCATCATTCAGGCTGTAACAAAATACTTGTAATGACCAGTTACAGGAGCACCCAGTAGCAGATAACACACAAAAAAGAAAAAAACTTTTTTTATGGAAATTTGAATTTTTTTTTTAATTTTTCTTATTTAATTTTTAACTGCTCGGCGACTCATTTTGAAAAAAAAATAGAGATGGTAGGAATGTGGCTTTGCTCGAAGTTCGGTTCAGTTGGTTAAATGACTTTACTGGTCGTGTTTTTTTTTATAGAATTTTTACTTTACAAATAAAAGTCGAAAGTATTTGCCAAAAATACCTATTCACGTTGTTCACTTCTCAATACTGAATGGCCGTGTAACCGGTCACTGCCGTATGTAGATATACAGGATGGAGCAGAGTGTCACCAGCCGTTTATTTCTTAACTAAGATATTCAATTCAATTACTCTTTATTGCCCGATAAAAATACACAGATACAATAATAAAGTAGCTTGATGTTACTGAACTGCGTGGTGAAAAAAAGATTATATTTAAAAAAGAGAAAAATTGATGTCAGAAATTTTAAGTCAAAAAAATAAACATCGTAATATTGTCATTGATTATTTTATTCGACAATATCGTGGTCCTATAGACCGCCATAACTCAAAAAATGCAGTGTTGAGTTATAAATACCTCAAAAAAAAAACCTACTCGATTTCCTCTATCTTTGTTTTTCATTATGTAAACAATCATAGTCTTAGTATATTTAGTTAAAAATGCTTACTTTTTTTAGCCGTTTTGTTTATATAATGTTTGAAACTTTCAAATGGTGTTTTCTCAAAACATGCTTTTGAGTTATGACTGGTTATGTTTTCATGTGCGACGTGTACAACCTTTGTGTACATCATAAGAAGTTAAATAAAGGTAGTAAATGTCCGAAAAAATCGAACTGATTTAGCTACTAGCCTGATTGATCGGCTGTTGACACTTTTCTGTTCCATCCTGTATACAATACACCAATGCAGTATATTATCTATACTGGTAAGATTATATATCGGATATCTCGGGGCACGAATAAAATTTTCATAGGGAATTAATGGCAAGAAAGCGACACATTTCATTATATTTATTTGCTATAAATTGTAGGTACATACAATATATTGTATTGGATATTTATACTTAATAAGTTCCTGTACAATTTTACCCCTTTATGAGTGTAAGATATTATAATTATCTGTCTACTTAGAACTCAATAAAAAATTTAAATTAAATTAAAGAATAAAAAAATAATTGACGCTTCGGTCAATAATGATCATTTCGCAAACTGACCACTTACCAGAATGACTATTTACTGTAAATTATCGAATTCGAACTATCGGCGATACCTGCATACGATACCTACCAAGCGCAGATCCACCGTTGTGGGTTACGAGGACATCTATATCCTCGTAGTGACACTGATATGACAAACTGGTATGACCATGAGGAAACGCCGAGTTCGGTGGGCATGTCCACAACCCTTATTGGGGACGATATAGCCTATTGTTATGTCTAAGTGTTTTGGCAACCTTTTGAAAATTGAGAAAAAAAGGGTCAAACTGGTTTGCTATAATTCTATGAAAACTACTAGCTTCTTCGCCAATTGGAGAATTAGAAGTCATTAATCATAGAATTATAGCCAAATAGTTTGACCCCTAAGTTAGCAAGGTAGGTCTTGGCCGGGGAGTCCTCATACATTTTGTAAACGTGAATGCAATCATATCATCGTTCGTGAGCGAGTCCGTAGTTCGACTCGCACTTGGCCGATTTTCGAGTGGCCGTGACACCACCTTTTTGTAGTCTGGATTCGCGCCTGATTCCTACTCATAATATTTACTTCTATGTATATAATTATGTAGTGCATTATTTCATTCCAAATAATAGTCAAACGAAAACAAACGCATTTGCTCCTCGAAAACAAAATAAATAATAGATGGTGTCCCTAAGTGGACTGCAAAGTTTACATTGCAATACAAACTTGTTTTTGCTGATGGTAAACTCTCATGTGTATGTTACCGAGACGTTTTTTGTCGTTTATTGGTTTTCTTATAACTACTGGTTTGGAATGACGGTCCGTATGAAAATTTTATTCGTTCCCAAAGATATCCAGTGTATGCTTATAATATAGTTTATAATATACGGAAATATGATTAAAACTTACCTATATACATAACTGTTCAATTTAATCATTGTATGCGTAGTTCCTAAGTTTATGTACAATAAATGGTTATTGTGTCTTCAGTCGTTTTAATAGGCAATCAGGTGGTGGAGGACTGGTGGTATATTTTAATACCTAAAATATGGAGTGAGACAGACCTGGTATTTTGTATCACGTACCATATAGATGTCCTAAGTGCTTGTTCCACGTACAAACTCTCGGGCGCGGTGGCGATGGCGGTAGCGGCCGTCTTGGCGAGTTCATGTTCACATTGACCGCCAGGCGTTTGCGTTTATTTCGTGACTGCGTCCGCCACCGCGCCCGCGAGTAAAGGAACGTACCCATACTACATGAGAAGGGGTCAATTGATTAATTATCAATTATTATTAAACATACATACATAATGATCACGCCATGGTCCCAGAGGGGTAGGCAGAGACGATGGATCGCCACTTTGCTCGATCCTGACACACTTCACCAGCCTCATATTCATCAACCTTTTCATGCACCTCCTTTTGTTCTTCTCACTGCGGACCCCAGCCTTTTTGAGGACGTTACTAATTTGATCCTTGAACGCCCTCCTAGGATGACCTCTAGCTTATTAAAATGATCTGTAATTTGGCTCTTCTCATGCAGGACTTTTTTGTCCATTCTGTTCTATCGTAGAACTAACAGCATAGGTAACAAAGTAGTTATACTTACTGTTTGCCGTGTGATTTCCGGTAGAGTGGAATAGGACCACTCCAACTCTTCCCGTGGATGTCGTACTAGGCGACTAAGGGAATACATTATAAAACATCAATCAGACCTCCCCAACCCGTCTGGCCAGCGCGGGGAGTGTAGGCTAAATCCTCCGTCTGTCTCCGGCAGATGAGAGAGGGTTGTGCTGCTACAGTGGAGACAGAAATAACCTGATGATGATGATGATGATGTACTAACTTTTCTCATTCTCATCCCTTCATTCAATTGTTTAAAGTTGTGGGTGTCATATATTTGTAAATGGTCTGGTCCTTGGCTGATTTCCATAGTAAAGGGAATTCTGACCACTAATAATGATGGATTATAGTTGGTAGATACTCGTATTGGTAAGAGAGCCGTAGTAGCCGGGTTGGTTGTGCCCTCGCCTCACGTTCTTGAGGTCGTTGGTTCAAACCTCGCCCGTACCAATGGGTTTAAAAAACAGTTAAGTAGGTATGGTTTATTTATAATACCACAGGCTTTTCGGTGCAGGAAAACATCGTGAGGAAACCTGCATATGCCAAAGATGAATTTTTAAGACGTGTGTGAAGTCCACCAAATCGGCTTGGGGCACCGTTGGTGGTCAAGGGTTTGGCACAAAAGATCCTGAAGAGTCGAAGTGTCGCCAGGTCTTCCTGGCCCCTAAGAAGATAAGATTGTAGGTATTGCTAAATGAAGGTCGACAACGGCCACAAGCGCTGACTGAACGAAGGCGATGGCAGCAACACACGACACGTGGCCGGGTTTCTAGCGATAAGTTCTCTGTCTAACACCAAAGCTATCGTAGATATATGTATAAATAATCAACAAATAGAATTACAGCCCAACTAGCAAACTGGCTAATTATGCAGCCATCAGTTATAAGATAGGTCCATAGTATTTCGGTGTTGGTACATCACTATGAACCATTTAGGCTATAAAACAGCTGCATATTTCGCCAGTGTGCTAGTTGGGAATGCAGGTACATACCGTTCCATACGAGTCTGCTTCCGAGTCTCGGTGAGGTTGTGCGGTGAACTAGCAACAATCCAATCTGCAATATGTAATTCGCATAAGTACATGTACCATGAACACGGCAAAAAACAGACTTGTATGTATTACGCCGCGCATAACGTCGTCATCATCATATCAGCCCTTAAACATCAACTGCTGGACATAGGCCTTCTCCAATGAACGCCGAGAAACACACCAGCTCCTCTGCCCTCAGCATCCAGCCACTTGCAGCCACCTTCAGTCGACCTGTCCCACCCTGCGCGTGCCGATCCGCGGTTTCTACTTCATAACTTAGTAATTATATTGGTCAACGAACGCTCTGCGATGGTAAAACAGAGCCCCGCTCCGATATACTAAAAGTTATTATGTAGACAACGCGCTACAAACAATACATTTCATGTTTAGGTGGTTCCTCTTGTTATTTCTCTACGAATTACACTTGAGTTCGATGTTTAAGTTATTGTTTTTGAAAGAAATCTGTAAAAAACGTTTTTATTTTAATACAGATCTCGGCACAAACATACCATACGATTGATAGTATCATTTACCAGTATCGGAATCCGTTTAAGTCGTGAGTAACTGTACAAGTTATGCTTCATGCGTTAATATATTTAAACTGTCCTACATACTGTTCTTATGTTCATTCACGAACTAAGCGGAAAAATAAACAGTCAATAGACGACTGGAACTTCAAGTAATAATAATATATTTTCTTCGTAGGTATGGATCCTGTTGTTACGGTCAAAATCGAGAAGATGCCTACTGTTTTGATTGGAAAAGATATTACTGTCAGAAAAGTCAGTTCCACAAAGAACAGAGACGAAAAGGTATCAAAATCGAATACGCAAACGCTGATAATGTGCGCTGAAGCAAAGCAGAAAATTGGAAAGGAACTTGCAAAGAAACAACAGTCATCAAAGAATATTACAGAAGTAACACACCCAAAAAGTGGTAAAGCCGTAGAGAAAACGGGAAAGAGAGACACTTTTGAGAAACACATGTCAAATATAACGTTGATACTGCGGTGTTCAAACGCGACGCCAATTCGGCGTCACAACGAAGTCGGGTTCATGTGTGGTTTTTGCGACGATCAGTTCAAAGATCCAGCAGACCTAAAGCGGCATACTAATGAAACTCACGATAAGGACGACGTTAGAAAATCAAACTTTTTAGGGAATAAATGTCTGTACAATTTAGTCGTCAAACTAGATATCACAGGCTTACGCTGCAAAATATGTAATGAAACAATCGATGCATTAGAACAACTGGTCGACCATCTGATGACTAAACATTCAACAAATATTTTCACTGATATAAAGAATCAGTTAATTCCGTTAAAGTTTGACGGTGAACAGTTCCGATGTTTCATCTGTAAGAAAGTTTTCAATAAATTTAAGCCTTTAGTCGAGCACATGACGAGCCATTACCAAAATTATGTTTGCGAAATCTGTGAAGCTGGCTTTTTTAGCAGGATCAACCTAGCAAGTCACAGTGAGACCCACAAAATTGGAACGTTTAAGTGTGAACAATGCCCAAAAGTATTCAACACTGCGCAGAAGAAGAAATCACACATAAAAAGTGTGCACACTCTTTCGAATCGTCACAGGTGTAGATTTTGTAATGAGACCTTTAAACATGATCACTTTAAAGAGAAACATTTGGCAGAAGTACATGGCGTACCTTACTCAGGTTCGAAATGTCAAGCGTGCAACAAAGTCTTCTCAAACATACGTGGACTGCGTTCCCATACACGGAAGATACATTTGATGGAGAAAAATCACAAGTGTACGGAATGCGAAATGTGTTTCTTTTCATTAGCTCAACTGAAGAATCACATAATTACTCACACAGGCGCCCGTGAGTTCCAATGTGGAGTGTGTACGAAAGCGTTTGGGAGGAAGAAGACCCTCAGAGAGCATATGCGCATACACGAGGACGATCGTAGGTTTAAGTGCGAGTACTGCAGGTACACGTTTGTACAAAAGTGTAGCTGGAGAAGTCACTTACGTTCCATACATGGAGAAATTGTCTAATGATGTGTTTACTCTTTAAAAATACCTGTACTGCCTTTTATTAGCATTGAAGTAAGGTCTTAAATAAATCACGCAGTTCCACAAGGATTACCTTTAATTACCTTTCCTTTATTTTACAACTAGCTTTAAATAAACCGCTGTTTCTTGTTTTCTTGCCATATTTGATTTGAATACAGACTTTTACGAATAACTTAAAGATTTCTACGTCAGTTCTTTGGTGTAACCAAGTGGTAGTCAGAGACCTTAGTGGAAATTCAAATGAAATCTCATTATTATTGCAACCTATTATTGGTCGAATAGTAGTGTCCAAGAACTTACAAAATCATTAAACGACATAATATTTAAAAATATATATATTATTTTCAAAAACTGATGTACCAAAATCAGAAACTACTAAATAACTGGCATATGATTTTTTCTCTTTGTCTTAAAATTGTTGTTATGAGTTTTGTTGCAATGTTATATGTAATAGCAAATTATGGCAATATTGTGAGTAATTAACACACTCGAAGCATGGTATAAAAATGTAGCGATGAACCATTTGCGGTTGAGGAAACTAAATAATTAAGAAGCCCAGATAAAATCTCTTAATTTACAAAAGAGACACGATACGGTACGATTCAGTTACATTAAATAGGTTGGCACTCTACCGTCGCTATGTCTCCTATGTCTGCTGTAATAGTAAATCAACATTAACATATCGTCAAACATATTGAAATTATTGGTTCTTATGTAAGTTATATTATTTATTATTATATTTATATATTTTTTCGTATCCTATAACCTAATATTGATAAGCTATAACAAATAATAAAATATATTTTCTTCGTAGGAATGCATCGTGAGGTTGCCGTCAAAAGTGAATTCAAAATCGACCAGATACCTACCATTATAATTAAAAAAGAATTTCCTGTAAAGAAAATGAATCCTACAAAGAAAAAAGAGCTAACCACACCAAAACCAAGAACAGAACAGGTAAAGAAAATATGCCCTGAAGCAAAAGAAAAAACGGTAAAAAGAACTGTGAAGAGAAAGCCAAAGTCAAAGGCTGTTACAGAAGATGAAGACAAAAAACGTGCTAAGGACGAAGATAATGCAAAAAAGGGAGAAACTTTTGAGAAGCACATTTCAAATATAAGTTTGATACTGCAATGTTCAAACGCGACGCCAATCCAGCGTCAAAATGAACTAGGATTCATGTGCGGTTTCTGCGACGAACAGCACAGAGATCCGGCGGACCTCAAGCGGCATACCATAGAAACTCACGAAGAAGTCAATGTCAGGAAAGCAAACTTTTTGAAAAAAATAAGTCTGTACAGATTTGTCGTCAAACTAGACATCACAGACCTACGCTGTAAAATATGTAATGACAGTATCGATACGTTAGAACAATTGATCGACCATCTGATAAACAAACATTCGAAGCCCATGTTCACTGATGTAAAGAATCAGATAATACCGTTCAAGTTTGGCAGTGAAGTGTTCCGATGTTTCATGTGCACCAAAGTTTACCATAAATTCAAGCTTTTACTCGAACACATGACGAGCCATTACCAAAATTATGTATGCGAAGTCTGTGAAGCTGGCTTTATTAACATGTTCAGGCTAGACACACACCGAGACAGCCACAAACTTGGTTCGTTTAAATGTGATCGCTGTTCAAAAGTTTTCAACACCATGCAGAAGAAGAGATCACACATTTCGAGTGTTCACGCTCCATCGAATCGTCACAGGTGCAGATTCTGTAATGAGTCTTTCAAAAATAATCACATTAAACATAAGCATTTAGCAGACCTTCATGGCATACCTTACTTAGGTTTAAAATGTAAAGCTTGCGACAAAGTGTTCGCAAACAAAAAGAGTTTGGGTATCCATACGCGGATGATACATTTGATGGAAAAGAATCACAAGTGCACAGACTGCGATATGTCTTTCTTTTCGTTAGTTCAACTGCAAAATCACATGGTAACCCACACAGGCACTCGCGAGTTCCAATGTGGAGTGTGTACGAAAGCATTCGGAAGGAAGAAAACCCTTACTCAGCATATGCGCATACACGAAGACGACCGTAGATTTAAGTGCGAACACTGTAAGCAGACGTTTGTACAAAAGTGTAGCTGGAGAAGTCACGTGCGTTCGATACACGGAGAAACTGTGTAATGTGCTGTTAATTTTCATATGTAGATCCTGATGTGCACATGAAATCAATACACCTTTGTTTATTAGTATAAAAGTTAATAAATAAGTCAGTTGCACATCAACAGTGGAGTAGTCATTTAATTGCCTCCTTTATCTTACAGCTTCAACTATCATGTTAACTTTGCTACCGTTGCTTATTCTTTAGGCATATATTTTTTTAGCTAGCTTCGTGAAGTCTGTATGATTTGTACGAAGATCAGATAGATATGCAGCGGTAGACGAATAATTATTTATGGATAGGTGATGAAATAAATTCTCTCCATATTTCTAGTCCAGTAGTGCATTAATTCTCCCTGTCCTTTTCACATTTCCATACAAAACAATTAGTTATTTGTTTTCAAATAACAAAATCGTAGTTACTAATTACAATACCTACTGTTGTTATTCACAACGGCGACGCGGCGGCAATGCGCAACGGTTCTGTATGACCAGGGAGCCAATTCTACTATTTTCAACAATTATCGTTCGTTTAAACAAAAGTTACGTTTACGTTTTTACCTGAGACAGTAGGTGATTATTGGGCATTCTGGCTCACTTTCACTCGCTCCACTCGTTCGCTCGCTGCGCTCGCACAGTGAGCTAGAATGCCCAATCGGTTTTCGCTGTTTAAAGTGAGCTAGAATGCCCAATCGATTTTGGTTGTTTGAAAGTGAGCTAGAATGCCCAATCGGTTTTCGCTGTTTGAAAGTGAGCCAGAATGCCCAATCGGTTTTAGACGTTTGAAAGTGAGCTAGAATGCTCAATCGGTTTTCGTTGTTTCGTGCGTGCCGGAATTCCCAATCATTCGACGGTTGGTTGTATTAGAACGCAAGATCAAATTATCGCAAGACGTCGATTGCGATTGGAATCATACGCTCCGCTTAACGGACTAACGGGTGACGTCGAGCGTTTTGTACGAAAAAGGTTAAGCGTGATACGTATAAAACTCTTAATGTAATAAATATGTCTACATTCTGCAGGGATCCTTGGCTCATGCATGTCAAACATTGAATTATTATTAATTACAAAATGAAATTTGTAAAACAACCGCATTCATTGCAACTAGAAAAAATTTGTTTGGGTTATTCAAAAGAGATTTCACGTCACGGCAAACTTTTACCGAATACTATTCGTTGTATTATATCTGGACCTTCCAACTGCGGTAAAACGAATTTAATTATTGGTCTACTATTACATAAAGATGGACTACATTATAGAAATGTATACCTTTACTCTAAAACACTTTTTCAACCTAAGTACGTATTTTTAGAAAAAGTTTTTAGAAAGGTGCCAGAGGTAACTTTTACAAAATTTCATGGTAATGATGAGGTTTTGAGTCCTCATGAGGCAACTTCTAATTCGATTATTATATTTGATGATGTAGCTTGTGAAAACCAAAATCATATAAGAGATTACTTTGCAATGGGTAGACACAAGAATATAGATTGTTTTTACTTAAACCAGACCTATAGCAAAATCCCGAAGCAGTTGATACGGGACAATGCTAATCTCATTATTCTTTTTAAACAAGACGATATGAACTTGAGACATGTTTATGAAGAGCATGTTAATACAGACATGAATTGGTTAGCGTTTCGAGAAATGTGTGCCAAGATTTGGAGTGTACCCTATAGCTACTTAGTTATAAACAAAGACTGTGAAAAGAGTAAAGGATGTTACAGGATGAAATTTGACACATTTGTAGAATTGCATTGATGATTTAAAAATACTATATTTATTATTATACCATCATTACAACTTAAGGCTTCGCCTGGTAAGGTATAAACATGGATAATGAACAAGCATTGAAAAAACAAGTAATAAAATCAGCTGAATCAGTTAAAAGAAAACTAAAGATGATGCGAGACATTAAAAGTAATAACGAATTCGCAATGGAATCGGTTTTTAAACCATTAACAGAGCCACTGAAACAAATTATAAACACAAAAATGGAAATACCACATAGAAAAATAAAGAAACAAAGACTCAGCTACACTCCTCTTAGTAAACGCAAGGAACATCGGGCTAGTTACGATGTTAGTGATGATGTCGAAAGCGACCAATCCAGTAAAGACTTCAACAATACAGTTTTTATGAAAAATCGTAAATCCGAGGTTTATTTTAATGACGAAGATGAAGAAAAAAGCGACTACGTCTATTTGGAACCTGATAAAGATGAAGACAATAGTGATATGGAACCTGATACTAGCGGTCTATCATTCAAATCGACTGACAACACTACTCCCATAAGAATGTCTTCAGAAAACATTCCTTTTGGGGTCAGAAACGAGAGAGAAAAACTCATGATGGGAACGTTACGTGTTTTTGTTACTGAACATAATATTTCTATTGGTTGTAAGACTTTCGCAAAAACTCCAGGGCTAATGGAATTATTGTTTAAGAAAACACCGCAATTAGAATTAATAACTGAAGATGATAAACAAAATTATAAGACTATATTATTGACTACAAATGCTCATCGCCGTGAGTATAATCCCATGAAGCCTATAAAAAGTAATAAAGGTCGAAAATATACACAAATAATTAGACCTCTATTTATGAAGTTGGCCAAAAACTGTGTGAGCACTGAAAGCATATCTCATGGATCTGGTTTGCCACTCACAAAAAAGCTGAATCAGAATGTAGATTATGTTTACTGGGATGATCCTAATGAATTAGTTAATCGATTGAAACTATTAATAGCTTCGCGAGATGCTGGAAACACAGGATTAGACAATGAAATACTATCTATTATCGAAGAGTTGCGGGAAAGTGATATCATTAATTAAATATATGCTGATATTTAGAAAGTTTTTCACAGTCTTTATTTATCCGCTGGTTGAGATAGTCGCTAGGAAATGAATATAGATAAATTTGGTCACCACGTTCATAAACGTTTGCGTTTACCGGAATCATTGGATTCACACAAGCTCTTAAAGTCAGAAAACGGAGAATTTGATTTACATTTAGTAAGGTTAAAAGGAGTTAAGGCTCCATCAGCCTCCGATGATGCTGTAAATAAGCAGTATGTCGATAATTTGCTGAATGACTATTACACAAAACATGATGTATTAGACGAACTACATAAAATAAAAACGGATATAATTAATCTCATGAGAGTAAAATTTTATATGAAAGGAGAAGTAGATCAAGCCATTGCCAACAGCAAATTAAAAGTCACCAAAAATGAGTAAGCAACAAGTAGTAGACGAAATTCACAAAGCAGCACGAAAAAATTTTAACAGACGTCCTGTAGTATTAAAAGGTATCGATGATTTATGGCAAGCTGATTTAATTGATATGCAGAATTATGGAAAAGACAACAATGGTTATAAGTACATCTTAGTCATAATCGATTGCTTTTCAAAATTTGCTTGGGCACTGCCTGTTAAAACGAAAACTAAATCTGAAATAACAAACACGTTTAAAAAAGTACTTGAAAAGAATGGGCGTATTCCATTAAATTTACAAACCGATTTAGGTAAAGAATTTTATAATGAGGATTTTCGAAACTTAACGATGTTATACAAAATAAACCATTATTCAACATATTCCACTAAAAAGGCTTCAATTGTTGAAAGGTTGATTAGAACTTTGAAAAACAAGTTATATAAATATTTTAGTTTCATTGGCAATTATAAATGGATTGGTAAACAGTTGAGTAACATACTTGACTCTTACAATAATTGTGTACATCGAATTACTAAACATAAACCAAAAGACGTGAATCAATACAATGAATCTTTAATATTAAATAATATAAAGGAATCAAGAAAATATATTACAGTAAAAAGGAATAAATTCAAAGTTGGAGATTATGTGCGAATTAGCAAATACAAAGGAACTTTTCAAAAAGGATATACCCCTAATTGGTCAACAGAAATATTTATCGTGTCAAAAGTAAATTCGACTAATCCACCGACTTATGAGATTGTTGATCAACGAAAACAGATCATTTTAGGTACTTTTTACGAACAGGAACTTCAAAAAACAAAATACCCTGATATTTACTTAGTTGAGAAAGTTTTAAAAAAGAAAGGTAATAAGCTATTTGTAAAATGGTTGGGCCTTAATGAAAGTGAAAATAGTTGGATTAACAAAACATCCATCGTATAAATCTATATAATTAGTTGATACGTATTATATTTTTATTAGTATACCTGTAATGCATGGAGGAGGACTTATTAATAGTGTAATAAACAATTTACCTTTTGAGTTACATTTACCAGGGTATAATTACTGCGGTCCCGGTACACGACTACGAGAAAGATTATCACGGAACGATAGAGGAATTAATAAATTAGATAACGCTTGTATGCAACACGATATAGCATATTCCAACTATACTAATTTAGAAGATCGCCATAAAGCAGATTTAGAACTATTGAACATGGCAAATCGAAGACTTAGGTCAAAAGATGCAGGAAGAGGTGAAAAATTATCTTCCTGGATAGTAAGTAAAGTAATGAAAACAAAACTAAAAGCAGGTGCAGGTATCAAAGGCTTCAAAAAGGTTGTCTCTAAAATATATAGTCAGTTGAAAAAATACAAACCAAAAAATAATAAGTCTGCAATTAAATTTGCCTATCTGGCTGCAAAGAAGCTATTCTCTAAAAATAATGGATTTCGATTACCGCGCGTCATACCAATTCCTAAAACAGGAGGAATTTTGCCTCTAATTCCTATATTTGCGGGGTTGTCAGCTTTGGGCACATTAGCTGGAGGAGCAGCAGGTATCGCGAAGACAGTAAATGATTATAAATCAGCACAGAAAAATTTACAAGAATCTGAACGCCATAACAAAGTAATGGAATCCATTGCTTTGGGTAAAGGTTTGTACATCAAACCGTATAAAAAAGGCAATGGTTTATTTTTACGATCGGCAAAAAACTAAAGAAAAGGCTACCTAGACGCGCGCTTACTAATTTGGATATTATAGAACATGCACATGGTATTCCATATTTTAGAGGTGTTTATATGAGAAATCAGTTACCAAAAAAACCTAAACGTATTGAATGTGGTGTTATTAATTTAGACAGCTCTAAAAACGAAGGTACTCATTGGGTAGCCTATGTAAAACTAAATAATTATTGTGAGTATTTTGACAGTTTTGGAGATTTAAAGCCGCCATTAGAGTTAATCGGATACTTGGATAAATATGATATTTACTACAATTACAATATATATCAAAGTTTTAATTCTGTTAATTGTGGACATTTATGTATAAAATATTTGAAAAACTTTTGGATAAACATTTAAAAGAACTTATCTCTTGTACTTATTGTCATTACCAAAATGACTTTCACGCTGTCTATATCGGATACTAAGGCGAGTTTAGCAACAAACTATTCGCCAAATTTACAATTAGATAATGATTATGAATGTGGTCTTTTGTATTTTTCTACATTTAATTCTATACCGAATGTAGATGATAGAAATAATAAACTATACTATGGTGACAATGAGGTGATAGAAATACCAGAGGGCTCCTACGAACTTCAGGATATTAGAGACTATTTAAAAGATAATATCAAGGATGGTTCATTTGAATTAAGGTGTAATAACAATACTTTGAAAACTACTATCTTTTGTTCGAAAGTCATACATTTTCAAAAAGAAGATTCCGTAGGACAATTATTAGGTTTTGGACCAGAAACCCTTCCCGCGAATATATTACACGAATCTCGCTTTCCCGTCAACATTCTGTCGACAACCGTTCTCCGGGTTGAATGTGACATCATTAGCGGATCTTTTGTAAACGGAAAACCTAGTCATATTATTCATGAATTCGCGCCTAATGTTCCACCTGGTTATAGAATTATAGAAGTACCTAAAAACATAATTTATTTTCCAGTAAACCAGAGTAGCATAAGTTCTATTAATATTAAAATATTAGACGTAAATGGTAATTTAGTTAACTTAAGGAACGAGGAAATTCAGTTATATTTACATTTAAGAAGAAAATGATTGACTTTAATAATAAATACTCTGCATCTGTAGTAAAAAGCAGCAGTGTGAATTGTACTCCTAAAGCAATAGCACCTTCAAAACAATTTAGAAAAAAACCATATTCAAAAAAGAAGTTAACTAAAGAAAATAAGGACTTCCTTAAACTCATAGGGCTAAAATGAGTATCCTAAATATAACAGATGGTCCAGTTTATGACAATTCAATTGAAAGTTATGAGTACTATTCATACAAACCATACGTAAACAGTTTTAAAAATAATGATGAGATACGAATACCTATAAATCAACAGGATTTGTACGTATTGCCATCGGCCAGTACCATTTACATAGAAGGAAATGTGCAAGTTTACAACCGACAATCAAAAACAAAAGTTAACCAAATTCACTTCACAAATAATCCAATATTGTTTCTATTTCAAGACATACGTTATGAACTTAATGGTATAGAAATAGATAAAATTAAAAATGTTGGTATTACTACAACTATGAAAGGTTTGTTATCGATGGGTGCGGCAGAATCGAAAATTTCAGAATGTTGGGGTTGGAACCTTGATGGTACTACAAACCACGGAGGTAATTTCTCAGTATCTATACCTCTTAATAAAGTTCTGGGGTTTGCAGAAGACTTTAATAAAATAATAATGAATTGTAAACATGAGCTTATTTTATTGCGTAACAACTCTAATTTGAATTGTATAAAATTAGGCGAGAATGAATATGTTCATGATGTTGAAATTTCTAAGTTGGTTTGGCGGGTACCCCAAGTGAAAGTTTCTGATCGTGAAAGAATTAATCTACTTCGTCATTTAGAAAAAGATCGTTCATTGACTATAATGTTTAGAAACTGGGATCTATATGAGTATCCTTTACTTCCTCAGACGTCTAAGCATACTTGGTCAATTAAAACGTCTTCTCAGTTGGAAAAACCACGATATGTAATATTGGGTTTACAAACTGATCGTAAGAATCAAGTAACTAAAGATATGTCTCAATTTGACCACTGTCATTTACGTAACGTTAAAGTGTTTCTGAATTCAACTTACTTCCCGTATGAAAACCTAAACGTTGATTTTGCCAACAACAATTACTCTTTATTATACGAACATCACGCAAAATTTCAGCAGTCGTATTACGGACGTCGACCAGACCCTTTATTAAACTTTGAAAATTTTAAAAATAAAGCGCCATTGTGGCTAATTGATTGTAGTCGACAAGTAGATAGCGTTAAACCTGGGGGACCCATAGATGTTAAAGTGGAAATTGAGTGTGTTTCAGACATTCCGAACAACACCACCGCTTTCTGTCTAATTATTAATGAGTCCATTGTTGAATATAAACCATTGACTAGTACAGTAAAGAAAATATCATGAGTAACAATTTCATATTCGTGGATATACAAGGTTTCAAAGATTACAATAATGTGTTTATTATTAAAGAACTAGCCCTGGTGACAAAAGAATATTCTCAGACCTTTTTAGTCAAACCTCCTTACGCTTTTTCGTATTTAACAACAGAGGAGAAAAAACAGGTCGTGTGGCTAGAAAGAAACAGGGGTATACTTTGGAGAGAAGGCTTTATTGACTATCGCGAATTTAAAAGATCTATTATTTTACCATTGTTAAAAAATAAGATCATAATCGTAAAGGGTCAGGAAAAAGTAAAATGGATGAGAGAATTATGTAGTGACTGTAATGTTATTGATGTTGGCGTAAAAGGTTGTCCCAGTTTCGTAATTTTATATAACACATTTTGTATAAATAATACTTATAACTGTTTATCTCATAAAAAATATTGCGCATTAAAAAACGCAATTACCATAAAAAAGTGGTGTTATGAAAATAATATAGGTACTTAATTTAATTAATCGCTAAGATCAATTATTTATCAATTATTATTGTTTCATAGTATATTGCCAGCTTTGTATTGTGTTTTGGATACATGTAAATAAAATAATAATAATAACTTCTCTTTTATTTTATTATCGACAAAAAAACTATGTAGACACCATTTTAATTAAGCATTGTATTTTATACAAAGAAAATATTGACAAATAGATATAAGGATTAATAACCTATCTAAAATAGACAGATATGACGCTCTTTATTATGTCAAAGTAAGTCTAAGATGTAGAATTCAGCCCTTAATTATTTATTTACAGTATAACGTGGTACAAACAAGTAATTTATTAAATAATTGAAACAAGCAAGTAAATTATTACATGTAAATAGATTACAAAGTAGGTGTTATTTTTATTCAAATATCTAATCTTAAGCTATACAATCTTAAACATAAAATAGGTAGTTAGGTAGCCTTGACTTCTGACAGCAGTCGTATTCGTAATTGTGTTCCACATTATGGATTCTGAAAGTTAATAAGAATAAAATTAGTTTAGAACCATAACCGTATAGAATCAATCCATAACCAACACTATTAAATAACAAAAAAAATAAGTACCTTGCACTTTTCGGCTCGTTCTCCAAGTTGCGCGCTTATCTGGTACAGAATTCGTCTTATTTTATATAGGACGCTATCACCTTCTTCATATACCACATATTGCGTCCTGGCTTGTGACCTCATAACGATTTCAGTTTCAGTTTCATCTGCACTATACACTTCAATTTTAACTACATATTTCGGTATTCCTCTGTCATGTACCGCGATGTAACTGGTTTTAGCGTTTTGTAGCTGCTGATTTCGTAACATTATGATATGAAATAGGATACTTGAATTGATTAATTAAAAGCAAGAGAATTGAGAAGACGCGACGAAGGACTGGTAGCGAATGATGGTTATAGTCAATATTTCTAGTTGAGTCTTGTATGAAAAACATCGTGTGCGCGACGCGGCTCGAGTTACACCGCAGGCGCAAAGCTAAAGACAACAGACATGATCAAACTTGAAAAATAATGTACTGAATCAGCAGTCTCAGCTACATAAATAACAATATTAATTGTATGTAATATATAGGTAAATTATGTAGGTAACGCTTCCTCTGAAAGAAGCCGAAATAAAATGTATCTACCTATAAGTGCGTAATTGTATCTATCTCGGTATCTCAAAACAAGGGAAACATAATTAAGATATAAACAATGAAGATGCAATTTAAAATAATAACAACAACAAAAATTATAATTAATACAATTTATTTAAAAAAAGTAGGTAACTCATACATTTTGGTTAACCTAATATAATACAGGTTATACTCCTATTTATATAAGTATCTTATGAAATAATCGCAACCCAGAACAGATATTTCTTGTTCAATTATAGAATTAACACATTTGTTACAGTTTAAAACTAATAAGATATCATCTAGTGATGAAAGAAATCTATTTTTTAAAATTTTATCGATATTTCTAACAAACATTGTAGCTTCAATATAATCGTTTTCAGTCAAATTTCTTAATCTTACGTGTATACAATGCGCAAAAATATTAATTGCTTCACACACTAGGTACAACATATTTATAGAACAACGTTTATCACAAAACATTAGCTGGTATAAAAAAAGTTGATAAAAGCGGTCATGGTTGGTCACATATTTACCAAATAACTCAAATTCTTCATATATATGCCCCCATTCTTCTAATGTAAAAAATATATCACTATTTTCACAAACTATGTGAACTTGTGGTGCAAAATTGTCTAAAGCCCATAAACCGGTGGTTATCTTAACACCATTTGAATGTAAATATGTATGTTTTGAAATTATAACGTTGTATAGATAACTTTCAGCCATTACTAGAGTAATCAGAAAAAAGTGAACAGTTTCTGAGGCACCCAATTAAAAGAATGAACAGTGACCCCAAGCGTATGTAGTAATATTATCTTCTAATATTCTACGTTTATCATCATTAGAAGACAGAGCGATTTTATTTATTTCTTGAGTAAAAACTTGATGCTTAAGGGACTTGAAAAGAACGTTTTTTTTACGTATTACTTCATTTTCCTTCAACACTTTATTATAATCTTTAAAATGTAAGTCATTTGCGACGTACTTCTTAACTCCCTTTGCTTTTTTAATTTCTCTCTGTTCTGTCTTTATGCAATATAGTTTAGAACGCAGTCCTACAAATTCCAAAATATGCTGCCCTCCTAATTCGTCTTTGAACAAACCAGGTATTTTCTTATTTATACATTTTATTTTATACTTGTTATTTTCAGGATAGTTACTTGTATCGAAATATTGTATAAAATTTCTCTTTAAATCTTTATAAAAATTCTCTGTTTCTATTGAATACAAATAACTGTCAGTATCCATGTAGCACAGTTTGATTTTTGGACCATAAAAAGGTTTCATAACCGTATAATGAAAGTTGTACATATGACTCTTGGATAATTCTAATACAGTAAATCCTATGTATATAGGTTTATCTAGAATTACCTTTTCTGGTTTCATCTGAACTGCCACAAAGTTTTCAGTAAATACAGTTAAGCTATGAAAATTTGGTTTCGCAATTAATTGGTCAGCAGTGTAATATTTCTTGGTCTTATTTCTTTCGTCACACCATTGATTAACTAATTTGACATCCAACCTATTTTCGGAATTCTCTAACGTTTTCCCAAATATGCTGTTATTCAGTAACTTAAAAAAGTCTTGCTCAAATGTAGATTTTGCATTTTGCCTTAATGATGTGTTCAAATCTATATACTGTTTTAAAAAGGGACTTTGTCGGAATTGTATAACCCGATGTATTGCTTTTAATTTAAGTCCATGTTTTAAACATGTTTTTAAATGTACGTAATGTATAACGTAGTGATATTTATCGAATAAATTTGGAACCAATTTCGGTGTTTTAGAACCTGGAGGTATATATTTTTGTGGGCAAAATGGAAGATCATTATGTAAGTTATGGAGTTCATCGGGGTATTCAAGGTCAACTTCTAAGATATAACCATAATCACTGTCATCTGCAATTTGACATATATTAAGACTGGTTTTTTCTACATTATTTAGTAATTTAAAATCTGAGTGTGGCAAATATGCACACATTGCGTAACCATATAGATTATTACAGTCCATATAGATTAAATAATTATCTGTTTTACTTGGATCGTAGTTAAGAGAATATTTATTATTTGATGCCGCGTATCTAGTAGAACACAAGCATACCCCACCGCGAATACCGTTTTGAATAATTCTAATAATTTCTAAATCGTCGATAAGTTCTAACTGGACTCTAGTCTTAAGTAACATTGCGTCAAAGCTTAAGCTTGGGGCAGTTATGTAGAAAGCAGGGTCTAATTTATAATTAATTCTGCATGTGCGTCTAAAATTTTCGAACACATCTGCAAGCAAAATAACGTCAGATTTAAGATATAAGTCTGTGTACTCTCCTAAAGATTTTATATTAAATGCTCTCCAAATTTGAAGTGCATGATCATAATCCGTATCAGAAATTGATTGATTGGTTAAAATATTAAAAAACTCCTCTCGCTGCGGTAAACACTCTTGGTCATATGACTCCCAGTTCTTCATATAGTCATACGGATATACACCTTTTCTTCTTAATAAATCAAAATGGGGTTGGTTAACGAAGAATCGCGATAAATGAATGAAATCTTCTTTATGCAGATTTTCTACTAATTTTTCTAAACTAGTGCCAAGAAATTTGAAAGAGTCCACAAAGCGAACGGCAGCGTATTGATCCTTCCCGATTGGAAAAAATTTTGTGAACGAAATGTAGTTTTCTTTAGTTTTAGCTATGACTTTTAACTGACCTAGCATTTCTCCTAATTGACATATGAATAAATGAGAGTCGTATCCTGACAAATTATGAAAAAATACCGGAACAAACTTCGGTAATTTGAACCGAATATTGCAGTAAGAATGCGCAGCTCCGCGATATTTACCGGTGAGATGGCAGTGGTCTTTAACTCTATCATCAAACAATAACTTTGAACAAATGCAACAATCTCGCGAATTTGTAAAGTTTTTTGAGTCTTCTTCTGTAAAACTCATCGCAACGGGATCGTTAAGTGTTTTAAATATATTAGAGACATCGTTCTGAATATATTCAAGAAATTTTGTAACGCAATCTTTTCCACGATAACACACAAACTTATTAAGCGAAGGATTATACGAACATACAATATAATATCCAAACGCGGCAGGCACATGCCTTTGTAAACTTTTTGTCAATCTTGAACTACTCGTTTCAAGATCTGATTTACAAGTCTCTAGAAAAGACTCGAAGTCAGCGTAAATAACAAAAGGCATGTCTTGCATCCTATCATAGTTCCTAAATTGTATGAAAGAACCCTTCTCAGGTAAAATAGTAGCCACACCACCGCAAACGTGATGGGCTAATTTGTTTTCGCTGTTGAAAAATAACATACATTCATCGCAAAAATATATTTTACCATGATGTTTCGTTAATTGAGGTCTTATCAATCGAGATAAGTCTTTAATTAAGCAATAATGTGTGCGAGGGCCATTCTCCAAAAATAATAGATTGACATGATGTTTCTTCCGCATCTGAGTTTTGTATAATGGTCCGATTATATTGAATCTTTTATTTAGACCATAGATATTAACGCTGATGTTACGATTATTCTTTTCAAATATTTTTATATCTTGAAAATTTACTGGAAACGACATATTGTTCAAATTTAGTACTTTTTCAAAGTTTGGGTACGAGCTGATTCGGTCCGCATTAGTTTTAGCTGGGAATAGGGATGCCATTATACACCATACAAAACAAAAATTATCATTGTTTTTTATGTTAATGCATGCTTTCTTCATTTTTAAATATTTTGGTAACTCAATATAGCTAGAAGCTCGTAGAGGTGAATATTTGTTAATATTTACCTCCAGGTACAAAGTCCTTAAAAAGGACCACCCACTGTCTCTCTCTTGAAATCCATCAACTTTATTAGATATTATTTCAATGACCTTCGCAAACATATCATTAAACTCATAATGTTTATGTATACAAATATTTTCCGTTGCGAAAGATTTAATTTCAACCATATCATTTTTCGGCAGCGAGAACTCTGCAAAAAGTTCAAAGTTTGCTTTTATATTATTGTGCTGAGCTATCTTCGCAGCGATCAACTGCCGCACGGGGCGGCGCACGCGCCTCAAGAACTCGCCGGGCGCGGGGGCAGCCGAACGCTCGCTCTCGCTCCCACAATCGCTGTCGCAGTCCGCCTCACTACCCCCACGTCTCGGCCCCGACTGCCGTCCGCGTTCCCGTACCCTAAAACTAGCAATTCGGTTTCTAAATGCTGAACAAAGTTTTTCAACATTTGGACTTATTTCGATCGAGTTATTATCTTTATGTAAACGACTTCGGAGGTGACCCGAAAAGGCTTTACTTTTGATGGTTAGATCACAAACAGTACAGAAAATGTTTCTGCCTGCCATGGTTGAGATATTTTTGTTCTAGGATGAAAACATTAATTTTAACACTTTACTTCGATGGTCTAGAGGCTAAAAGGCCTAACTTGTTTATGTAATTGAAAATTTAAAAAGAAATAGAGAATATAAAATATGTGACCGATTTCTGGTTTGTATTAGTACCTACCTAGGTTAATTAATTAAATTGTATGCAGTTGAAAGTTTTTAATATATTTAATATAAAAACCACAAAGTTATTTTAATAAAAAATATACAAATTAAATTATTTTTTCTTATTAGAAAAGAACTGCCCGTCTTCCTTGAACCTAGTTTTTGCCGCATTAATGAATTTCTTCAAAAAAATTAGCTCATCAGCTCCCGAACCAACTTGATACTTAAGAGTTATTGCAGCTTTTTCCCACCTGTCCTTCGGGTCGACGCGCAGGATGTCTCGCGTGTCGTACACTCTCAGCTCCACGAACTGGTCGCCGGCCAGCAGGGCGGTGCGACGCAGCACGCCGTCGGCTACGCGCCGCGTCAGAGCAGACGTGAGCGGCGGCCGCTTGGAGGCCGCGCGCCGAGCTTCCTCTTCGTCCTCACTGTCGTCAGACAGCAGGGACCACTCGCGGCTTCCTTTTTTGCTCACAGCCGATGACGATGGAACCTGCTTCGTTCTCAGCTTTTTAGTCTTCGGCTTGGCGGGCGCGGCAGTCGATGGCACAGACCTGAAATAATAATAATAATACAACGTTAATCTAATAATAATAGCGTAAAACAAAGTCTCTCTCCGCGTGTGTCTGTGATTTTGGATAAAGTTCTTAACTATTTTATAGTGAATGAATAGGGTAGGTTTTATAATTATGATTTCAATATACAATCACTGTAAGTACGAGACCGAAGTGGACGACTCCATTATTTGTTACATATAGCGTCTCTGATTGAATAAAAAATAAAATATTTGGTAAGTACTACAACTAACCTTACGTCACCGTCGTCATCCGAATCAAACGCGCACGATTTTCTTTTACTGGCTTCTTCCACGCTCCTCTTACTGTAATACTCGGATTCAGACCTGCAAATAAAATAAACCCTTACTGTTATTTCGAATAAAACATCATTAAAACTTAACTGATGAGTAAAATATTTGTGAAATTCTTGTTTAGTACAGGGAAATGATAGTTTGCGACTAGATAGGTATATAATGTTGAAAAACTTTATTTATTTAAAAATGAATAATAATCCAAACTTACGAACATTATTGTTTTCACGAAGATGCGCACGCTGGTAGAACTGAAGACGGCGGGGAGGGGTAGCGGGGGCACTGGACACTGACGATGCGCGGAAACGAACTAACGACAACCACGTACCGAATCAGAAAAGACAATAAAAAATTTGAACAATATTCAAAGCGCTTTAATGATAATAAAATTATCAGGGACTAAAAACCTTCGGACAAACAATTAAAATGCAATAGTGATTATTGCACAGGAAGGTAAAGAAACCAAATTACATTTATTTGTGTCTAAGTAAAACGGAAGCGGTATTATTGCTATAATGCGATCACTTCCGAGAAACCTTCGGGTAAAGAAATAAAATAAGCTTATTAGGTGGTGCGTTTTTGATATAAAATCTGATACATTTAATAACGTAAAATGTATCTGAGTAGGTGATTATTGGGCATTCTGGCTCACTTTCACTCGCTCCACTCGTTCGCTCGCTGCGCTCGCACAGTGAGCTAGAATGCCCAATCGGTTTTCGCTGTTTAAAGTGAGCTAGAATGCCCAATCGATTTTGGTTGTTTGAAAGTGAGCTAGAATGCCCAATCGGTTTTCGCTGTTTGAAAGTGAGCCAGAATGCCCAATCGGTTTTAGACGTTTGAAAGTGAGCTAGAATGCTCAATCGGTTTTCGTTGTTTCGTGCGTGCCGGAATTCCCAATCATTCGACGGTTGGTTGTATTAGAACGCAAGATCAAATTATCGCAAGACGTCGATTGCGATTGGAATCATACGCTCCGCTTAACGGACTAACGGGTGACGTCGAGCGTTTTGTACGAAAAAGGTTAAGCGTGATACGTATAAAACTCTTAATGTAATAAATATGTCTACATTCTGCAGGGATCCTTGGCTCATGCATGTCAAACATTGAATTATTATTAATTACAAAATGAAATTTGTAAAACAACCGCATTCATTGCAACTAGAAAAAATTTGTTTGGGTTATTCAAAAGAGATTTCACGTCACGGCAAACTTTTACCGAATACTATTCGTTGTATTATATCTGGACCTTCCAACTGCGGTAAAACGAATTTAATTATTGGTCTACTATTACATAAAGATGGACTACATTATAGAAATGTATACCTTTACTCTAAAACACTTTTTCAACCTAAGTACGTATTTTTAGAAAAAGTTTTTAGAAAGGTGCCAGAGGTAACTTTTACAAAATTTCATGGTAATGATGAGGTTTTGAGTCCTCATGAGGCAACTTCTAATTCGATTATTATATTTGATGATGTAGCTTGTGAAAACCAAAATCATATAAGAGATTACTTTGCAATGGGTAGACACAAGAATATAGATTGTTTTTACTTAAACCAGACCTATAGCAAAATCCCGAAGCAGTTGATACGGGACAATGCTAATCTCATTATTCTTTTTAAACAAGACGATATGAACTTGAGACATGTTTATGAAGAGCATGTTAATACAGACATGAATTGGTTAGCGTTTCGAGAAATGTGTGCCAAGATTTGGAGTGTACCCTATAGCTACTTAGTTATAAACAAAGACTGTGAAAAGAGTAAAGGATGTTACAGGATGAAATTTGACACATTTGTAGAATTGCATTGATGATTTAAAAATACTATATTTATTATTATACCATCATTACAACTTAAGGCTTCGCCTGGTAAGGTATAAACATGGATAATGAACAAGCATTGAAAAAACAAGTAATAAAATCAGCTGAATCAGTTAAAAGAAAACTAAAGATGATGCGAGACATTAAAAGTAATAACGAATTCGCAATGGAATCGGTTTTTAAACCATTAACAGAGCCACTGAAACAAATTATAAACACAAAAATGGAAATACCACATAGAAAAATAAAGAAACAAAGACTCAGCTACACTCCTCTTAGTAAACGCAAGGAACATCGGGCTAGTTACGATGTTAGTGATGATGTCGAAAGCGACCAATCCAGTAAAGACTTCAACAATACAGTTTTTATGAAAAATCGTAAATCCGAGGTTTATTTTAATGACGAAGATGAAGAAAAAAGCGACTACGTCTATTTGGAACCTGATAAAGATGAAGACAATAGTGATATGGAACCTGATACTAGCGGTCTATCATTCAAATCGACTGACAACACTACTCCCATAAGAATGTCTTCAGAAAACATTCCTTTTGGGGTCAGAAACGAGAGAGAAAAACTCATGATGGGAACGTTACGTGTTTTTGTTACTGAACATAATATTTCTATTGGTTGTAAGACTTTCGCAAAAACTCCAGGGCTAATGGAATTATTGTTTAAGAAAACACCGCAATTAGAATTAATAACTGAAGATGATAAACAAAATTATAAGACTATATTATTGACTACAAATGCTCATCGCCGTGAGTATAATCCCATGAAGCCTATAAAAAGTAATAAAGGTCGAAAATATACACAAATAATTAGACCTCTATTTATGAAGTTGGCCAAAAACTGTGTGAGCACTGAAAGCATATCTCATGGATCTGGTTTGCCACTCACAAAAAAGCTGAATCAGAATGTAGATTATGTTTACTGGGATGATCCTAATGAATTAGTTAATCGATTGAAACTATTAATAGCTTCGCGAGATGCTGGAAACACAGGATTAGACAATGAAATACTATCTATTATCGAAGAGTTGCGGGAAAGTGATATCATTAATTAAATATATGCTGATATTTAGAAAGTTTTTCACAGTCTTTATTTATCCGCTGGTTGAGATAGTCGCTAGGAAATGAATATAGATAAATTTGGTCACCACGTTCATAAACGTTTGCGTTTACCGGAATCATTGGATTCACACAAGCTCTTAAAGTCAGAAAACGGAGAATTTGATTTACATTTAGTAAGGTTAAAAGGAGTTAAGGCTCCATCAGCCTCCGATGATGCTGTAAATAAGCAGTATGTCGATAATTTGCTGAATGACTATTACACAAAACATGATGTATTAGACGAACTACATAAAATAAAAACGGATATAATTAATCTCATGAGAGTAAAATTTTATATGAAAGGAGAAGTAGATCAAGCCATTGCCAACAGCAAATTAAAAGTCACCAAAAATGAGTAAGCAACAAGTAGTAGACGAAATTCACAAAGCAGCACGAAAAAATTTTAACAGACGTCCTGTAGTATTAAAAGGTATCGATGATTTATGGCAAGCTGATTTAATTGATATGCAGAATTATGGAAAAGACAACAATGGTTATAAGTACATCTTAGTCATAATCGATTGCTTTTCAAAATTTGCTTGGGCACTGCCTGTTAAAACGAAAACTAAATCTGAAATAACAAACACGTTTAAAAAAGTACTTGAAAAGAATGGGCGTATTCCATTAAATTTACAAACCGATTTAGGTAAAGAATTTTATAATGAGGATTTTCGAAACTTAACGATGTTATACAAAATAAACCATTATTCAACATATTCCACTAAAAAGGCTTCAATTGTTGAAAGGTTGATTAGAACTTTGAAAAACAAGTTATATAAATATTTTAGTTTCATTGGCAATTATAAATGGATTGGTAAACAGTTGAGTAACATACTTGACTCTTACAATAATTGTGTACATCGAATTACTAAACATAAACCAAAAGACGTGAATCAATACAATGAATCTTTAATATTAAATAATATAAAGGAATCAAGAAAATATATTACAGTAAAAAGGAATAAATTCAAAGTTGGAGATTATGTGCGAATTAGCAAATACAAAGGAACTTTTCAAAAAGGATATACCCCTAATTGGTCAACAGAAATATTTATCGTGTCAAAAGTAAATTCGACTAATCCACCGACTTATGAGATTGTTGATCAACGAAAACAGATCATTTTAGGTACTTTTTACGAACAGGAACTTCAAAAAACAAAATACCCTGATATTTACTTAGTTGAGAAAGTTTTAAAAAAGAAAGGTAATAAGCTATTTGTAAAATGGTTGGGCCTTAATGAAAGTGAAAATAGTTGGATTAACAAAACATCCATCGTATAAATCTATATAATTAGTTGATACGTATTATATTTTTATTAGTATACCTGTAATGCATGGAGGAGGACTTATTAATAGTGTAATAAACAATTTACCTTTTGAGTTACATTTACCAGGGTATAATTACTGCGGTCCCGGTACACGACTACGAGAAAGATTATCACGGAACGATAGAGGAATTAATAAATTAGATAACGCTTGTATGCAACACGATATAGCATATTCCAACTATACTAATTTAGAAGATCGCCATAAAGCAGATTTAGAACTATTGAACATGGCAAATCGAAGACTTAGGTCAAAAGATGCAGGAAGAGGTGAAAAATTATCTTCCTGGATAGTAAGTAAAGTAATGAAAACAAAACTAAAAGCAGGTGCAGGTATCAAAGGCTTCAAAAAGGTTGTCTCTAAAATATATAGTCAGTTGAAAAAATACAAACCAAAAAATAATAAGTCTGCAATTAAATTTGCCTATCTGGCTGCAAAGAAGCTATTCTCTAAAAATAATGGATTTCGATTACCGCGCGTCATACCAATTCCTAAAACAGGAGGAATTTTGCCTCTAATTCCTATATTTGCGGGGTTGTCAGCTTTGGGCACATTAGCTGGAGGAGCAGCAGGTATCGCGAAGACAGTAAATGATTATAAATCAGCACAGAAAAATTTACAAGAATCTGAACGCCATAACAAAGTAATGGAATCCATTGCTTTGGGTAAAGGTTTGTACATCAAACCGTATAAAAAAGGCAATGGTTTATTTTTACGATCGGCAAAAAACTAAAGAAAAGGCTACCTAGACGCGCGCTTACTAATTTGGATATTATAGAACATGCACATGGTATTCCATATTTTAGAGGTGTTTATATGAGAAATCAGTTACCAAAAAAACCTAAACGTATTGAATGTGGTGTTATTAATTTAGACAGCTCTAAAAACGAAGGTACTCATTGGGTAGCCTATGTAAAACTAAATAATTATTGTGAGTATTTTGACAGTTTTGGAGATTTAAAGCCGCCATTAGAGTTAATCGGATACTTGGATAAATATGATATTTACTACAATTACAATATATATCAAAGTTTTAATTCTGTTAATTGTGGACATTTATGTATAAAATATTTGAAAAACTTTTGGATAAACATTTAAAAGAACTTATCTCTTGTACTTATTGTCATTACCAAAATGACTTTCACGCTGTCTATATCGGATACTAAGGCGAGTTTAGCAACAAACTATTCGCCAAATTTACAATTAGATAATGATTATGAATGTGGTCTTTTGTATTTTTCTACATTTAATTCTATACCGAATGTAGATGATAGAAATAATAAACTATACTATGGTGACAATGAGGTGATAGAAATACCAGAGGGCTCCTACGAACTTCAGGATATTAGAGACTATTTAAAAGATAATATCAAGGATGGTTCATTTGAATTAAGGTGTAATAACAATACTTTGAAAACTACTATCTTTTGTTCGAAAGTCATACATTTTCAAAAAGAAGATTCCGTAGGACAATTATTAGGTTTTGGACCAGAAACCCTTCCCGCGAATATATTACACGAATCTCGCTTTCCCGTCAACATTCTGTCGACAACCGTTCTCCGGGTTGAATGTGACATCATTAGCGGATCTTTTGTAAACGGAAAACCTAGTCATATTATTCATGAATTCGCGCCTAATGTTCCACCTGGTTATAGAATTATAGAAGTACCTAAAAACATAATTTATTTTCCAGTAAACCAGAGTAGCATAAGTTCTATTAATATTAAAATATTAGACGTAAATGGTAATTTAGTTAACTTAAGGAACGAGGAAATTCAGTTATATTTACATTTAAGAAGAAAATGATTGACTTTAATAATAAATACTCTGCATCTGTAGTAAAAAGCAGCAGTGTGAATTGTACTCCTAAAGCAATAGCACCTTCAAAACAATTTAGAAAAAAACCATATTCAAAAAAGAAGTTAACTAAAGAAAATAAGGACTTCCTTAAACTCATAGGGCTAAAATGAGTATCCTAAATATAACAGATGGTCCAGTTTATGACAATTCAATTGAAAGTTATGAGTACTATTCATACAAACCATACGTAAACAGTTTTAAAAATAATGATGAGATACGAATACCTATAAATCAACAGGATTTGTACGTATTGCCATCGGCCAGTACCATTTACATAGAAGGAAATGTGCAAGTTTACAACCGACAATCAAAAACAAAAGTTAACCAAATTCACTTCACAAATAATCCAATATTGTTTCTATTTCAAGACATACGTTATGAACTTAATGGTATAGAAATAGATAAAATTAAAAATGTTGGTATTACTACAACTATGAAAGGTTTGTTATCGATGGGTGCGGCAGAATCGAAAATTTCAGAATGTTGGGGTTGGAACCTTGATGGTACTACAAACCACGGAGGTAATTTCTCAGTATCTATACCTCTTAATAAAGTTCTGGGGTTTGCAGAAGACTTTAATAAAATAATAATGAATTGTAAACATGAGCTTATTTTATTGCGTAACAACTCTAATTTGAATTGTATAAAATTAGGCGAGAATGAATATGTTCATGATGTTGAAATTTCTAAGTTGGTTTGGCGGGTACCCCAAGTGAAAGTTTCTGATCGTGAAAGAATTAATCTACTTCGTCATTTAGAAAAAGATCGTTCATTGACTATAATGTTTAGAAACTGGGATCTATATGAGTATCCTTTACTTCCTCAGACGTCTAAGCATACTTGGTCAATTAAAACGTCTTCTCAGTTGGAAAAACCACGATATGTAATATTGGGTTTACAAACTGATCGTAAGAATCAAGTAACTAAAGATATGTCTCAATTTGACCACTGTCATTTACGTAACGTTAAAGTGTTTCTGAATTCAACTTACTTCCCGTATGAAAACCTAAACGTTGATTTTGCCAACAACAATTACTCTTTATTATACGAACATCACGCAAAATTTCAGCAGTCGTATTACGGACGTCGACCAGACCCTTTATTAAACTTTGAAAATTTTAAAAATAAAGCGCCATTGTGGCTAATTGATTGTAGTCGACAAGTAGATAGCGTTAAACCTGGGGGACCCATAGATGTTAAAGTGGAAATTGAGTGTGTTTCAGACATTCCGAACAACACCACCGCTTTCTGTCTAATTATTAATGAGTCCATTGTTGAATATAAACCATTGACTAGTACAGTAAAGAAAATATCATGAGTAACAATTTCATATTCGTGGATATACAAGGTTTCAAAGATTACAATAATGTGTTTATTATTAAAGAACTAGCCCTGGTGACAAAAGAATATTCTCAGACCTTTTTAGTCAAACCTCCTTACGCTTTTTCGTATTTAACAACAGAGGAGAAAAAACAGGTCGTGTGGCTAGAAAGAAACAGGGGTATACTTTGGAGAGAAGGCTTTATTGACTATCGCGAATTTAAAAGATCTATTATTTTACCATTGTTAAAAAATAAGATCATAATCGTAAAGGGTCAGGAAAAAGTAAAATGGATGAGAGAATTATGTAGTGACTGTAATGTTATTGATGTTGGCGTAAAAGGTTGTCCCAGTTTCGTAATTTTATATAACACATTTTGTATAAATAATACTTATAACTGTTTATCTCATAAAAAATATTGCGCATTAAAAAACGCAATTACCATAAAAAAGTGGTGTTATGAAAATAATATAGGTACTTAATTTAATTAATCGCTAAGATCAATTATTTATCAATTATTATTGTTTCATAGTATATTGCCAGCTTTGTATTGTGTTTTGGATACATGTAAATAAAATAATAATAATAACTTCTCTTTTATTTTATTATCGACAAAAAAACTATGTAGACACCATTTTAATTAAGCATTGTATTTTATACAAAGAAAATATTGACAAATAGATATAAGGATTAATAACCTATCTAAAATAGACAGATATGACGCTCTTTATTATGTCAAAGTAAGTCTAAGATGTAGAATTCAGCCCTTAATTATTTATTTACAGTATAACGTGGTACAAACAAGTAATTTATTAAATAATTGAAACAAGCAAGTAAATTATTACATGTAAATAGATTACAAAGTAGGTGTTATTTTTATTCAAATATCTAATCTTAAGCTATACAATCTTAAACATAAAATAGGTAGTTAGGTAGCCTTGACTTCTGACAGCAGTCGTATTCGTAATTGTGTTCCACATTATGGATTCTGAAAGTTAATAAGAATAAAATTAGTTTAGAACCATAACCGTATAGAATCAATCCATAACCAACACTATTAAATAACAAAAAAAATAAGTACCTTGCACTTTTCGGCTCGTTCTCCAAGTTGCGCGCTTATCTGGTACAGAATTCGTCTTATTTTATATAGGACGCTATCACCTTCTTCATATACCACATATTGCGTCCTGGCTTGTGACCTCATAACGATTTCAGTTTCAGTTTCATCTGCACTATACACTTCAATTTTAACTACATATTTCGGTATTCCTCTGTCATGTACCGCGATGTAACTGGTTTTAGCGTTTTGTAGCTGCTGATTTCGTAACATTATGATATGAAATAGGATACTTGAATTGATTAATTAAAAGCAAGAGAATTGAGAAGACGCGACGAAGGACTGGTAGCGAATGATGGTTATAGTCAATATTTCTAGTTGAGTCTTGTATGAAAAACATCGTGTGCGCGACGCGGCTCGAGTTACACCGCAGGCGCAAAGCTAAAGACAACAGACATGATCAAACTTGAAAAATAATGTACTGAATCAGCAGTCTCAGCTACATAAATAACAATATTAATTGTATGTAATATATAGGTAAATTATGTAGGTAACGCTTCCTCTGAAAGAAGCCGAAATAAAATGTATCTACCTATAAGTGCGTAATTGTATCTATCTCGGTATCTCAAAACAAGGGAAACATAATTAAGATATAAACAATGAAGATGCAATTTAAAATAATAACAACAACAAAAATTATAATTAATACAATTTATTTAAAAAAAGTAGGTAACTCATACATTTTGGTTAACCTAATATAATACAGGTTATACTCCTATTTATATAAGTATCTTATGAAATAATCGCAACCCAGAACAGATATTTCTTGTTCAATTATAGAATTAACACATTTGTTACAGTTTAAAACTAATAAGATATCATCTAGTGATGAAAGAAATCTATTTTTTAAAATTTTATCGATATTTCTAACAAACATTGTAGCTTCAATATAATCGTTTTCAGTCAAATTTCTTAATCTTACGTGTATACAATGCGCAAAAATATTAATTGCTTCACACACTAGGTACAACATATTTATAGAACAACGTTTATCACAAAACATTAGCTGGTATAAAAAAAGTTGATAAAAGCGGTCATGGTTGGTCACATATTTACCAAATAACTCAAATTCTTCATATATATGCCCCCATTCTTCTAATGTAAAAAATATATCACTATTTTCACAAACTATGTGAACTTGTGGTGCAAAATTGTCTAAAGCCCATAAACCGGTGGTTATCTTAACACCATTTGAATGTAAATATGTATGTTTTGAAATTATAACGTTGTATAGATAACTTTCAGCCATTACTAGAGTAATCAGAAAAAAGTGAACAGTTTCTGAGGCACCCAATTAAAAGAATGAACAGTGACCCCAAGCGTATGTAGTAATATTATCTTCTAATATTCTACGTTTATCATCATTAGAAGACAGAGCGATTTTATTTATTTCTTGAGTAAAAACTTGATGCTTAAGGGACTTGAAAAGAACGTTTTTTTTACGTATTACTTCATTTTCCTTCAACACTTTATTATAATCTTTAAAATGTAAGTCATTTGCGACGTACTTCTTAACTCCCTTTGCTTTTTTAATTTCTCTCTGTTCTGTCTTTATGCAATATAGTTTAGAACGCAGTCCTACAAATTCCAAAATATGCTGCCCTCCTAATTCGTCTTTGAACAAACCAGGTATTTTCTTATTTATACATTTTATTTTATACTTGTTATTTTCAGGATAGTTACTTGTATCGAAATATTGTATAAAATTTCTCTTTAAATCTTTATAAAAATTCTCTGTTTCTATTGAATACAAATAACTGTCAGTATCCATGTAGCACAGTTTGATTTTTGGACCATAAAAAGGTTTCATAACCGTATAATGAAAGTTGTACATATGACTCTTGGATAATTCTAATACAGTAAATCCTATGTATATAGGTTTATCTAGAATTACCTTTTCTGGTTTCATCTGAACTGCCACAAAGTTTTCAGTAAATACAGTTAAGCTATGAAAATTTGGTTTCGCAATTAATTGGTCAGCAGTGTAATATTTCTTGGTCTTATTTCTTTCGTCACACCATTGATTAACTAATTTGACATCCAACCTATTTTCGGAATTCTCTAACGTTTTCCCAAATATGCTGTTATTCAGTAACTTAAAAAAGTCTTGCTCAAATGTAGATTTTGCATTTTGCCTTAATGATGTGTTCAAATCTATATACTGTTTTAAAAAGGGACTTTGTCGGAATTGTATAACCCGATGTATTGCTTTTAATTTAAGTCCATGTTTTAAACATGTTTTTAAATGTACGTAATGTATAACGTAGTGATATTTATCGAATAAATTTGGAACCAATTTCGGTGTTTTAGAACCTGGAGGTATATATTTTTGTGGGCAAAATGGAAGATCATTATGTAAGTTATGGAGTTCATCGGGGTATTCAAGGTCAACTTCTAAGATATAACCATAATCACTGTCATCTGCAATTTGACATATATTAAGACTGGTTTTTTCTACATTATTTAGTAATTTAAAATCTGAGTGTGGCAAATATGCACACATTGCGTAACCATATAGATTATTACAGTCCATATAGATTAAATAATTATCTGTTTTACTTGGATCGTAGTTAAGAGAATATTTATTATTTGATGCCGCGTATCTAGTAGAACACAAGCATACCCCACCGCGAATACCGTTTTGAATAATTCTAATAATTTCTAAATCGTCGATAAGTTCTAACTGGACTCTAGTCTTAAGTAACATTGCGTCAAAGCTTAAGCTTGGGGCAGTTATGTAGAAAGCAGGGTCTAATTTATAATTAATTCTGCATGTGCGTCTAAAATTTTCGAACACATCTGCAAGCAAAATAACGTCAGATTTAAGATATAAGTCTGTGTACTCTCCTAAAGATTTTATATTAAATGCTCTCCAAATTTGAAGTGCATGATCATAATCCGTATCAGAAATTGATTGATTGGTTAAAATATTAAAAAACTCCTCTCGCTGCGGTAAACACTCTTGGTCATATGACTCCCAGTTCTTCATATAGTCATACGGATATACACCTTTTCTTCTTAATAAATCAAAATGGGGTTGGTTAACGAAGAATCGCGATAAATGAATGAAATCTTCTTTATGCAGATTTTCTACTAATTTTTCTAAACTAGTGCCAAGAAATTTGAAAGAGTCCACAAAGCGAACGGCAGCGTATTGATCCTTCCCGATTGGAAAAAATTTTGTGAACGAAATGTAGTTTTCTTTAGTTTTAGCTATGACTTTTAACTGACCTAGCATTTCTCCTAATTGACATATGAATAAATGAGAGTCGTATCCTGACAAATTATGAAAAAATACCGGAACAAACTTCGGTAATTTGAACCGAATATTGCAGTAAGAATGCGCAGCTCCGCGATATTTACCGGTGAGATGGCAGTGGTCTTTAACTCTATCATCAAACAATAACTTTGAACAAATGCAACAATCTCGCGAATTTGTAAAGTTTTTTGAGTCTTCTTCTGTAAAACTCATCGCAACGGGATCGTTAAGTGTTTTAAATATATTAGAGACATCGTTCTGAATATATTCAAGAAATTTTGTAACGCAATCTTTTCCACGATAACACACAAACTTATTAAGCGAAGGATTATACGAACATACAATATAATATCCAAACGCGGCAGGCACATGCCTTTGTAAACTTTTTGTCAATCTTGAACTACTCGTTTCAAGATCTGATTTACAAGTCTCTAGAAAAGACTCGAAGTCAGCGTAAATAACAAAAGGCATGTCTTGCATCCTATCATAGTTCCTAAATTGTATGAAAGAACCCTTCTCAGGTAAAATAGTAGCCACACCACCGCAAACGTGATGGGCTAATTTGTTTTCGCTGTTGAAAAATAACATACATTCATCGCAAAAATATATTTTACCATGATGTTTCGTTAATTGAGGTCTTATCAATCGAGATAAGTCTTTAATTAAGCAATAATGTGTGCGAGGGCCATTCTCCAAAAATAATAGATTGACATGATGTTTCTTCCGCATCTGAGTTTTGTATAATGGTCCGATTATATTGAATCTTTTATTTAGACCATAGATATTAACGCTGATGTTACGATTATTCTTTTCAAATATTTTTATATCTTGAAAATTTACTGGAAACGACATATTGTTCAAATTTAGTACTTTTTCAAAGTTTGGGTACGAGCTGATTCGGTCCGCATTAGTTTTAGCTGGGAATAGGGATGCCATTATACACCATACAAAACAAAAATTATCATTGTTTTTTATGTTAATGCATGCTTTCTTCATTTTTAAATATTTTGGTAACTCAATATAGCTAGAAGCTCGTAGAGGTGAATATTTGTTAATATTTACCTCCAGGTACAAAGTCCTTAAAAAGGACCACCCACTGTCTCTCTCTTGAAATCCATCAACTTTATTAGATATTATTTCAATGACCTTCGCAAACATATCATTAAACTCATAATGTTTATGTATACAAATATTTTCCGTTGCGAAAGATTTAATTTCAACCATATCATTTTTCGGCAGCGAGAACTCTGCAAAAAGTTCAAAGTTTGCTTTTATATTATTGTGCTGAGCTATCTTCGCAGCGATCAACTGCCGCACGGGGCGGCGCACGCGCCTCAAGAACTCGCCGGGCGCGGGGGCAGCCGAACGCTCGCTCTCGCTCCCACAATCGCTGTCGCAGTCCGCCTCACTACCCCCACGTCTCGGCCCCGACTGCCGTCCGCGTTCCCGTACCCTAAAACTAGCAATTCGGTTTCTAAATGCTGAACAAAGTTTTTCAACATTTGGACTTATTTCGATCGAGTTATTATCTTTATGTAAACGACTTCGGAGGTGACCCGAAAAGGCTTTACTTTTGATGGTTAGATCACAAACAGTACAGAAAATGTTTCTGCCTGCCATGGTTGAGATATTTTTGTTCTAGGATGAAAACATTAATTTTAACACTTTACTTCGATGGTCTAGAGGCTAAAAGGCCTAACTTGTTTATGTAATTGAAAATTTAAAAAGAAATAGAGAATATAAAATATGTGACCGATTTCTGGTTTGTATTAGTACCTACCTAGGTTAATTAATTAAATTGTATGCAGTTGAAAGTTTTTAATATATTTAATATAAAAACCACAAAGTTATTTTAATAAAAAATATACAAATTAAATTATTTTTTCTTATTAGAAAAGAACTGCCCGTCTTCCTTGAACCTAGTTTTTGCCGCATTAATGAATTTCTTCAAAAAAATTAGCTCATCAGCTCCCGAACCAACTTGATACTTAAGAGTTATTGCAGCTTTTTCCCACCTGTCCTTCGGGTCGACGCGCAGGATGTCTCGCGTGTCGTACACTCTCAGCTCCACGAACTGGTCGCCGGCCAGCAGGGCGGTGCGACGCAGCACGCCGTCGGCTACGCGCCGCGTCAGAGCAGACGTGAGCGGCGGCCGCTTGGAGGCCGCGCGCCGAGCTTCCTCTTCGTCCTCACTGTCGTCAGACAGCAGGGACCACTCGCGGCTTCCTTTTTTGCTCACAGCCGATGACGATGGAACCTGCTTCGTTCTCAGCTTTTTAGTCTTCGGCTTGGCGGGCGCGGCAGTCGATGGCACAGACCTGAAATAATAATAATAATACAACGTTAATCTAATAATAATAGCGTAAAACAAAGTCTCTCTCCGCGTGTGTCTGTGATTTTGGATAAAGTTCTTAACTATTTTATAGTGAATGAATAGGGTAGGTTTTATAATTATGATTTCAATATACAATCACTGTAAGTACGAGACCGAAGTGGACGACTCCATTATTTGTTACATATAGCGTCTCTGATTGAATAAAAAATAAAATATTTGGTAAGTACTACAACTAACCTTACGTCACCGTCGTCATCCGAATCAAACGCGCACGATTTTCTTTTACTGGCTTCTTCCACGCTCCTCTTACTGTAATACTCGGATTCAGACCTGCAAATAAAATAAACCCTTACTGTTATTTCGAATAAAACATCATTAAAACTTAACTGATGAGTAAAATATTTGTGAAATTCTTGTTTAGTACAGGGAAATGATAGTTTGCGACTAGATAGGTATATAATGTTGAAAAACTTTATTTATTTAAAAATGAATAATAATCCAAACTTACGAACATTATTGTTTTCGCGAAGATGCGCACGCTGGTAGAACTGAAGACGGCTGGGAGGGGTAGCGGGGGCACTGGACACTGACGATGCGCGGAAACGAACTAACGACAACCACGTACCGAATCAGAAAAGACAATAAAAAATTTGAACAATATTCAAAGCGCTTTAATGATAATAAAATTATCAGGGACTAAAAACCTTCGGACAAACAATTAAAATGCAATAGTGATTATTGCACAGGAAGGTAAAGAAACCAAATTACATTTATTTGTGTCTAAGTAAAACGGAAGCGGTATTATTGCTATAATGCGATCACTTCCGAGAAACCTTCGGGTAAAGAAATAAAATAAGCTTATTAGGTGGTGCGTTTTTGATATAAAATCTGATACATTTAATAACGTAAAATGTATCTGCTTCCAATAATATGCATACATACATCTTCTGTAATAAAATCAACATTGACTGAGTATCATTGCAAGTAATTTTATTACATATTTATGTACATGAACATGCTACTTCTACTAGGAAAAGTACTAACATTTTTACGTGACTGCACACATGTAATAAATGTTTATGCTTGTTTAATTGATTAATTTTTGATGAAAGTTCTGTGAATTGTTTAATACCCCTGACATTTTAATCAGATCAGCATAAAACTGTGTATGGAACATAGGTAAATAAGTGACACATTGCGGTGTATGTGAACTACGATTCGCGGCAATATCAAAAGGTGACGGTCGTCATTTAATACTTGGCTATGTTAGGGCGAGTACTCAACTTAAAGTAGGTACACAACAATTAGTTTAACTAGATTCTTTAACTTTGTAAAGTTATTATGAATTATGATTCTATTTTATAAATATGTAATTCTATCGTAAGATAACAGACTGTTATAGGTAATTAAGCACCTAAATTATTCTTATAGGTGCTTATCCATTATGTTTTTAGCACTTACCCATTCTATTGATCTCTGTACAATCATTATTGCACATTATAAACTTTGTACGTCTATCATTGGTCGCGTTACTGAAATTTTGTAAATATAAAATGGAGTATTAGATAACATTATATAATATTTAAATTGTTGGAACTTAATGTCACACTAAATTTAATCAATGTGTACATACCTCTAATACGTCGTAACCATGCGCAATGTAAAATGAAGTTTCAGCATTTCAAGTACAGTCGTGGGAATCATTGTAATGAATAAGTTATTTATTAACATATTGCATACTTAGTAATAATCGCGATTAGGACCATGTATTATAACAAACACTTTAATAAAAAAACATAAAACATCATGATGATACCGGAAATCATAAATCAGCGAATTGGGTGTTTTCGAAACTATTTTAAAAAGTCAATTAAACAAAATCGATTAAATTATAGTGCCTACCTGCTATTGAAATATTATAACTAATACCATTACGTATTCTCCTGTTTTTTCTTTGACTGTACGTCGACATTCTTTTGCTTTGATAAGCGCTCTGTGCGCGCTCGGTACTCAAGTAACACAAGAACATAACATAATGCTCGTAACGTAATATGTAAGTATTAGGGATCGCTACATAATTTGTAAAACCCTTATACAATTCTTCAATACTCATACTGATTTATTTCAACCTTTTGGGACATTGAGAACTCTAGGCTAAGTCGACATTGTTTTGTTTCACATTTATGAATCAATGTAAGAATGTTAGTTCATTTATAATGAACTTTTGAACGGAGACATAAATTTTGTGTTCTTTGGTATTTGCGGAGTTACGTACATGTATGTGATAGAGATAAAATGCAGATATACCTGCGCGTTAGTTAATAAACTTGAAATATTAAATGTAATCAACCAGGATGAATAGAAGAGAGCTTATAGAGCGCAAAGTATTGTAGTCCGCAAAACTCAATTATTTTACCATATATGTGTTTTTCGCCATACTCATCAAGTCTAGGGCCTAACTAAGTAAAAATACATAAAACATTCGAGTAATGTGACATTGAGAAATGATTTCGATATACAGAACCCTTTATTAATTAATTGGTAGCATGTTTGCATTGACTCTTTTATTTTGTAATTATTATTGTAAATTGCAACGCGGTGAGGAGCCACGTTTATTGTTGTGTTATTTATGGAAATTGTAACTCAGATACAGAAAGCTGGTTCAAGGTAAAAATAATTACTTGAGATGTTTGGCTTTAACTTTGGGCTAACGGTACGACCAAACGGGCTGGGAACAAATTCCTTAAGCAGATGCTAATGAGATAGTTAAATGTATGTATTGTCTTGTGAAGGAATGAGGTTCTTGGTGCTGTGACTTTAGGAAGTCCTTGCTAACGGTACGACCAATCGGGCTTGAACAATTCCTTGAGCAAACGGCGACAAGATAATTGATTATAATTGTCTTGTGAAGGAATAAGGTTCTTGGTGCTGTTAGTTTAGGAAATTCTTTATAACGAACTGCACGACCAATCGGGCTTGAACAATTCCTTGAACAAGCGGTGACAGGATGGTACCTACAAATAGTAATTGTCTCATGATGGAATAATGTTTCTAGGTGCTGGAAGCTTAAAAATGTTAAAACCTAAAATATCTCTCTGTTAGCCTTAAATCAGATTTCGTAATGTATATATAAATGTGAGTAAAGTGTGATCAGAACAAAGTGCACGCAACATAGATTCTCGTACATGTGAGTTTATTATTTTATTAATTTTATATTACATAACCTAATTTCGATTAGCTCGTTATACGTCGCATACACAAACATAATCGCGTTCAGAGCGCTACACAGGGGCGACTCGCGCCTCGACTCCAACCGCGCGTCGGACGGCGAACATAGCTTGGTAATCGTCGGTACGTAACCCAACGCGCACTCAAACGCGTTCCGTTCGAAACATACAACAGGTTTTAATCGACGATGTTTGCAATCGTTATTGGACGTGAGTCGCTTTTGTCAAGATGTTCTAAGTCATGCGATTATTTTAATACAAACAAACGTCGGAAACCGATTGGGCATTCTGGCTCACTTTCAAACAGCGAAAACCGATTGGGCATTCTAGCTCACTTTCAAACGTCTAAAACCGATTGGGCATTCTGGCTCACTTTCAAACAGCGAAAACCGATTGGGCATTCTAGCTCACTTTCAAACAATCAAAATCGATTGGGCATTCTAGCTCACTTTCAAATGACGAAAACAGATTGGGCTTTCTGGCTCACTGTGCGAGCGCAGCGAGCGAACGAGTGAAGCGAGTGAAAAGTGAGCCAGAATGCCCAATCTGTTTTCGTCATTTGAAAGTGAGCTAGAATGCCCAATCGATTTTGGTTGATTGAAAGTGAGCCAGAATGCCCAATAATCACCTACTTATCTGCTTCCAATAATATGCATACATACATCTTCTGTAATAAAATCAACATTGACTGAGTATCATTGCAAGTAATTTTATTACATATTTATGTACATGAACATGCTACTTCTACTAGGAAAAGTACTAACATTTTTACGTGACTGCACACATGTAATAAATGTTTATGCTTGTTTAATTGATTAATTTTTGATGAAAGTTCTGTGAATTGTTTAATACCCCTGACATTTTAATCAGATCAGCATAAAACTGTGTATGGAACATAGGTAAATAAGTGACACATTGCGGTGTATGTGAACTACGATTCGCGGCAATATCAAAAGGTGACGGTCGTCATTTAATACTTGGCTATGTTAGGGCGAGTACTCAACTTAAAGTAGGTACACAACAATTAGTTTAACTAGATTCTTTAACTTTGTAAAGTTATTATGAATTATGATTCTATTTTATAAATATGTAATTCTATCGTAAGATAACAGACTGTTATAGGTAATTAAGCACCTAAATTATTCTTATAGGTGCTTATCCATTATGTTTTTAGCACTTACCCATTCTATTGATCTCTGTACAATCATTATTGCACATTATAAACTTTGTACGTCTATCATTGGTCGCGTTACTGAAATTTTGTAAATATAAAATGGAGTATTAGATAACATTATATAATATTTAAATTGTTGGAACTTAATGTCACACTAAATTTAATCAATGTGTACATACCTCTAATACGTCGTAACCATGCGCAATGTAAAATGAAGTTTCAGCATTTCAAGTACAGTCGTGGGAATCATTGTAATGAATAAGTTATTTATTAACATATTGCATACTTAGTAATAATCGCGATTAGGACCATGTATTATAACAAACACTTTAATAAAAAAACATAAAACATCATGATGATACCGGAAATCATAAATCAGCGAATTGGGTGTTTTCGAAACTATTTTAAAAAGTCAATTAAACAAAATCGATTAAATTATAGTGCCTACCTGCTATTGAAATATTATAACTAATACCATTACGTATTCTCCTGTTTTTTCTTTGACTGTACGTCGACATTCTTTTGCTTTGATAAGCGCTCTGTGCGCGCTCGGTACTCAAGTAACACAAGAACATAACATAATGCTCGTAACGTAATATGTAAGTATTAGGGATCGCTACATAATTTGTAAAACCCTTATACAATTCTTCAATACTCATACTGATTTATTTCAACCTTTTGGGACATTGAGAACTCTAGGCTAAGTCGACATTGTTTTGTTTCACATTTATGAATCAATGTAAGAATGTTAGTTCATTTATAATGAACTTTTGAACGGAGACATAAATTTTGTGTTCTTTGGTATTTGCGGAGTTACGTACATGTATGTGATAGAGATAAAATGCAGATATACCTGCGCGTTAGTTAATAAACTTGAAATATTAAATGTAATCAACCAGGATGAATAGAAGAGAGCTTATAGAGCGCAAAGTATTGTAGTCCGCAAAACTCAATTATTTTACCATATATGTGTTTTTCGCCATACTCATCAAGTCTAGGGCCTAACTAAGTAAAAATACATAAAACATTCGAGTAATGTGACATTGAGAAATGATTTCGATATACAGAACCCTTTATTAATTAATTGGTAGCATGTTTGCATTGACTCTTTTATTTTGTAATTATTATTGTAAATTGCAACGCGGTGAGGAGCCACGTTTATTGTTGTGTTATTTATGGAAATTGTAACTCAGATACAGAAAGCTGGTTCAAGGTAAAAATAATTACTTGAGATGTTTGGCTTTAACTTTGGGCTAACGGTACGACCAAACGGGCTGGGAACAAATTCCTTAAGCAGATGCTAATGAGATAGTTAAATGTATGTATTGTCTTGTGAAGGAATGAGGTTCTTGGTGCTGTGACTTTAGGAAGTCCTTGCTAACGGTACGACCAATCGGGCTTGAACAATTCCTTGAGCAAACGGCGACAAGATAATTGATTATAATTGTCTTGTGAAGGAATAAGGTTCTTGGTGCTGTTAGTTTAGGAAATTCTTTATAACGAACTGCACGACCAATCGGGCTTGAACAATTCCTTGAACAAGCGGTGACAGGATGGTACCTACAAATAGTAATTGTCTCATGATGGAATAATGTTTCTAGGTGCTGGAAGCTTAAAAATGTTAAAACCTAAAATATCTCTCTGTTAGCCTTAAATCAGATTTCGTAATGTATATATAAATGTGAGTAAAGTGTGATCAGAACAAAGTGCACGCAACATAGATTCTCGTACATGTGAGTTTATTATTTTATTAATTTTATATTACATAACCTAATTTCGATTAGCTCGTTATACGTCGCATACACAAACATAATCGCGTTCAGAGCGCTACACAGGGGCGACTCGCGCCTCGACTCCAACCGCGCGTCGGACGGCGAACATAGCTTGGTAATCGTCGGTACGTAACCCAACGCGCACTCAAACGCGTTCCGTTCGAAACATACAACAGGTTTTAATCGACGATGTTTGCAATCGTTATTGGACGTGAGTCGCTTTTGTCAAGATGTTCTAAGTCATGCGATTATTTTAATACAAACAAACGTCGGAAACCGATTGGGCATTCTGGCTCACTTTCAAACAGCGAAAACCGATTGGGCATTCTAGCTCACTTTCAAACGTCTAAAACCGATTGGGCATTCTGGCTCACTTTCAAACAGCGAAAACCGATTGGGCATTCTAGCTCACTTTCAAACAATCAAAATCGATTGGGCATTCTAGCTCACTTTCAAATGACGAAAACAGATTGGGCTTTCTGGCTCACTGTGCGAGCGCAGCGAGCGAACGAGTGAAGCGAGTGAAAAGTGAGCCAGAATGCCCAATCTGTTTTCGTCATTTGAAAGTGAGCTAGAATGCCCAATCGATTTTGGTTGATTGAAAGTGAGCCAGAATGCCCAATAATCACCTACTTGAGACAACTGTCAAAATGTAGAAAAACGTTCGTTCCATCTACGTCTGACGTTTGTTTAAACGTTAGCTACGGCTGAAACGTAGCTGAAGCACGAACGTTGTGCGCAGCAGAATACAAATAGTGTTAAAACCTGCGTTTCAGCTGCAGTTCAATTGCATTTTGAGCGAAAATGCGTTAGTAGAATTGGCCCCCTGACCTGTCGTCTACCGTACCTACCTATATACATCGGTAATAAAAATGTGTAGGTAGGTATATACAGTCCGTTACGTGAGAAAGTTAGCGTGACGTGACCTTTTTTACGATTTTCCTGCACGTGGTAGTTCCAGCCAGCGACCTGCTACCTCCTCTTGCTCCAGTTACGTGCACCAGGGTCAACTGTATATCTTCGGAACTGTATACAATTTGAACAGTATCACTATAAAACTGACACAGAACCCCGATTGATGATCCTAATTTTTATCTATTTCATTAGTGAAATCGTGCTGGAGTAGCCACGTATTGCAGAACAATAATACCTACCTTATTACAGAGTACGTACGTATTCTATGGATGTTCCTCGACAGTTAAACGATACTATAGTGATCTTCTACGGTTGGTATCCATTATCAGTCTGAAGTTCCAGGCCGCACTGTGCATACACCACGTCTTTGAAATTAACTGCTGGGAATAACCACTCTAAGGGCTCAGTTTCGGTCGATATTAGTCCTTTGGTTACATGAGCGTGTTTTTAGTTCTTTAAACTATTTTTGTTGTTGTATTACCTACTTCTTAACTTAGAGGTATTGGCACTCTTACACTATGGTAAAGACGCATGTCAAGAGCGTCAAGAACTAAACGGCTAAGAAATCATTGCATCTACATTTTTATAGGATGAATCGTACATTACTTGCTGTCATTTCTATGTTTTAGGATATACTCGTACAACTCATGACGGTTTTCATAATCACTGGACATCAAAGAATAAAAACTTTTGTCAAAAGTAACTTATTTCACAAACCAGCCCAAGACATCGTGTGAAACCCAATTAAAATATGGTTTTTATTCTGATAAGTGGTTGGGCGTGCAAATAATAAAGAGTTACACCTAGTTCACAAAAAAAACCTAACAATAAATATATTTTCTTTTTAGATACGCGTCGTGAGGTAATCGTCAAAAGTGAATGCAAAATGGACACGATTTTATTTGGAAAAGACATTACTATACGTAAAGTATATACAACAAAAAAGAAAGACGAAATTACATCAAAATATGTAGAGAAAATATGCGATGAAGCGAAAAAGAAAAAAACTGCGAAGATAGGACAGACAGTGAGGTATGTTATAGAAGACAAACATGAAAATCGTTCTAAAGTCGAAGAAAGCAAAAAAAAGGGAGCTATTTTTGAAAAACACGTATCAAATATATTGTTGATTCTGCGAAATTCAAACGCGACGCCAATCAACCGTCAAAACGAACTTGGGTTCATGTGCGGTTTCTGCGACGATCACTACAGAGATCCAGCGGCCCTCAAGCGGCATACCACGGAAACTCACGACCAGGACAACATAAGGAAATCAAACTTTTTGAGAAATAAAAGTCTTCGCAACATAGCCGTCAAACTAGACATCACAGACCTCCGTTGTAAAATATGTAACGCTGAAATTGATACGTTAGAAACACTGATCGACCATCTCGTAAATAAACATTCGAAAAACATCTTCACTGATATAAATAATCAGATAATACCGTTTAAGTTTCACAGTGAATTATTCCAATGTTTCATGTGTACGAAAGTTTACAATAATTTCAAGCCTTTAATCGAGCACATGTCGAACCATTACCCAAATTATGTTTGCGAAATCTGTAAAGCTGGCTTTTTTAATAGGATCAACCTATCGAATCACAGTTTGACCCACAAAATTGGAACGTTTAAGTGTGAACATTGTCCAAAAGTATTCAATACTGCGCTGAAGATGAGATTACACACGATAAGTGTACACACTTCTACGAAGCCTCACAAGTGTAGATTATGTAATGAGACGTTTAAATATGATCGCATTAAAGAGAGACATTTGGCAGAAGTTCATGGCGTACCTCACTCCGGCTTAAAATGTAAAGCGTGCGACAAAGTGTTTTCTTGCAAACAGGGCTTGCGTATTCATACGCGGATGATACATTTGATGGAAAAAAATTACAAATGCCCAAACTGCGAAATGTGTTTCTTTACAAAAGACCAGTTAAACAATCACATGATAAAACACACGGGCACTCGTGAGTTCCA